>JARHVA010004225.1:502500-732500 GCA_037957365.1 Torreya grandis | reverse complement strand
TTACAATCACCTTTCTCAATTTTTAGTCTTCATGGCTTAAAGAGAGAGGATTGGAAATAAAAGATAGAAGTGTTTTCCTCATAAACACATACAATAACAAGATCTCTTGTATACTAAAGTGTGAATGGAGATAAAAGTCATTCATAAAATAATATAATTCTAATTGATCAATTACAGTACAACTAGTATGTTACTAATGATAAGGGAGAGAGAAAGGGATAAAATATATTAAACTAACAAGTATTTTCAAACACAAAGGATAAGAGTGAAAACAACTAACTTTTACTCTTATTGCTTCCTAATATTCTCCAAGATTATTCCTTCTCAACTCCAACTCTCCATCTACCAAAATGCACCCAAAGAACAACAAAAGATGACCATAGATTTTCAATAAAAAGAGAGTCAAAATCCTTTTTCCCAAGGTAGCCACCAACCCATTTCATGAAGAGAGTACCCTTTTTTACATTGGTATTTTAATGTCATAAATGACCCATAATTTTATTCCACATAATGTAATTTATTTCAAGTAGGGTCTTATATAAAATAAATTATCTTACATGCCCTCATGGTCACCTTACATCTAATTAATTTTAGATTGCACTACTTCTAAAACACTTCACCAAGTGGGTGATGGCTACTAACCAGGCTAAGACCCTAGGGTGTAGGTTTTATATATGGCCTATGAGATATGGCTCAAAGCTTTTCTAGAAGGCCTATCACTCTTCATAAAATAATAAAGGCAATTTTAATAATTAAAATTGCATATGATAAATATGCGGAGTTTTAATTTAAATAGTATTTCTTAAACTTTTAATAATAATTAATCTATTAATATACAAGGATGGAACTACAATATAAATTATTTGTGACTACATGATTGCATTGGCTAAAGTCTCAATTGGTAATGGAAAGAGGTACTTAATGTGAGGTATTACATACTACATTTCTTATAAGAGCATCACCCTCTATGCATCAAATAAAAACAATGGGTTGAAGTACCACACACTTATAAATAACATAATTTCATGCCCAAAATTTAACATAAAAAACTTAACTAAAACATGAGAAAAACATGGGAAACATTTTTTTTGGTTTTAGTTAAGTTTTTTGTGTTAAAAATTGGGCATGACACTTAGGGATTGGGAGGGTGCTTATTTGTTCCCTTCATAACATTAATATGGTACATGAACATTTGATCCATGGATGTATGATTTGAAATAGTAACTTGGCATCATGCAAGGCTGGATGATGATTCCTTTTTTACAGTCATTATACACCCATGGTTGAAAATTGTGATGGTAGTTAGATGAAACCATGACAGGGGTTATGGGTTAGTAAGACTTCATTTGGATGCATTAATTTTATTATTAAAATTATATATTTAATAAACTTGTTAACATGTAGCATGAAATTTAGGTGGATGAAGTTAAAATGGGAAAATGATAAAGGAAGGTTATTTCAATACTACTTGAAAATTATGATTATTAAATGATTCTTTGGTGAATGCATAGATATATATTCTCATTATAGTATATTAGTCACTAATTATGCATTCATATATGATCAATAATAAATAGGATCATGATATGTTATGTATTTTTTATGTATAAACACAATTATACTTATATATAATTCTGGCACTAATGATAGAATTTGTGGAAATTCTATAACCCTTACTTCAGATGACATGAAACCTTTACCTAGATATAATTCCTTGTTAATGATATTTTATTTAATTGTGAAGGGGTGAGACGTGATGACTTCAACCCCTAGTGTATTCTCAATCTGCTAAATATGGTTGAAAATAACATACCACCTTGCTAAAATATATTTTTTAACCTGTGATGCCCACATTTATTTTGCATTTATGTAATTATGATTTAGGTGTCTTTTTTCCAAGAGGATTTACTATAGATTATGTGTTTCTTGAAATAACCTACCTTGAGTATGGGTTTTAAAATTAATTTATCTAGTGATATTATAACCTTTTAACTAGGGTTACAATACAAATCTCAGTAAGTGTGATCTATATGAGAAAATTTCTTTCAAATTTTTCATTTTATATAAAACTAAATAAATAAGCTCTCCTTTACTTCAAATTGAGAATTTCATAATTAAAATCCTTAATTTTTGAGAAAATTTAACCATGCATAATGTTAAAATAATGTGTAACTATCAATCCATCAGGAAAGTGTTGCTTTCTAAAAGATAACCTTGGAGCCAATTGTAAGAGTCTAGCTCCATTATGTAAATTAAAATGATAAAATACCACTTTTCATTTAAGGTGAAGAAAACCAATGTGTGATTTTCATCTCCAGCATATTATGACCCTTGTTACTCATTTATAAGGTAAGGGAAATGTAATTCCCATCCTATTTTATACAATCATTTCAATAATATTGACCTAATCCTTACATTCATTGGCCTTCATGCACATGGTGTGAAATTGAATTAGCCTTGAATCCTTAAGTTGCTTACACCTTGTGATATTTTATACTAGTTTCTTCATTATGAATTTTTGAAAGATTATTATTTAGGTTAACTTAATTATGTAAAAATTAATTAAGACCTTTAAAAATATTTTACTCTCATTACTTGATGAATTGGATGATTGATAAATGGAAAGTGTTCATATTTAGATTCTTGAATATTCAATAATGTTTAAATATACTTAATTGATAAAGAGAATATAATAATTTAATATGGAAATTAATGAAAAATAAAATAACATCTTGATAACTCTTATTATGGGTGAGCATCTGAGGCTATAATTAGAGGTCTAACTTGCTTGTTAAACTAGTATCATTCATGGAATTATCTTTATATCTTGGTTGCCCTGATATAGTTATCTATATACAAAAATATAGAATATTTATAAATGATTTAATTATGTATGTGGTCATAAATGTAATCATTCAATGTATAATTTTTTTAGTTTCCTTATAAATAATATATGAACAAAGGTAAAGAAATTATTCATGAGCACTTTTTTATATCACCTTATAACTAGGAATCGGTATCCACTAAGTTTTTTGTCTTCAGACCATGGAGATACATGTAAGATTCAATATTATTTTTTTTAGTATTAATGTTTTGAAATTATGATATGGATGTGAAAAAAATACCCAGGACTCAACATGGATAAACCATAAAATTATTTTAAAATTTCCTCACTTTCATAAGCCATTGACTAAAGCTCTTATAATGGGTTAACTAAAATTAAAATTATAAACTAATGAAAATAGTACTCAATTAAGGGTGCACCTATCAGGAAAATAAATGAAACTTTGGTTATGAGGTAGGAATTAATTTCTTACTATGTTTTCCTAGAATATGTAAAACTTACTTTGGAAGGTCAAAGGATGGGGGTGCTCAATTTATTGTGCAGGGTGGGAAAAGACAAGATTTATCTATAGTTTCAATAAATACATTTTTTAAAAGGAAAAAAATGTTCACTATGCCTTGATGAGTACAAAAGGAAAAATACACTAGAATTGTGGCAATCCAACAAGTCTTCAAACTCCTAGGCCAATTGGGTGCCTTTTAGGAAAAAGGATATTAAAACTAAAAAAATAAAATCTTGACCCACAATCATCAAGATGTGTAGGAATAAGGAGATAAAGGAAATGTCACAACAAGGGGGATGATAAAATATAAAGGATGATTATAACTAGTGATTTACTATCTCCTTTAGGCATGTTAACCTATAACTCTATTAAAGTTGTGATTATTCAAGCTGTACATTACCAATCTAGGCATTATTTTCATATATAATAGTTTAACTTTTCTTTCAATGCACTATTTTTGTCATTATTTACCCTTGTCCCATAGGATATGCACCACATAATTTCATCCTTCTTGGTGTGTTCTTAGAAAGGCCAAAGTTGGGTAGATAGCTTGATTTTTTTGGTGTTTTGCTTGCTCTATGTCAACATGAGGAAGTTATTTTATATTAAAAGGCATTATATGAGTGCCAACATGATATTTGTAAACTCCCACAATAAAAAACATATAATGACTATTTATTAATGCCTTTTACCCCTCAAAACTCCTCACAACCATATTAATGTTCTCATTATGCATTTAAAATCTTGTTATTTGTAGAAAATGTCATTTATTTTCATGATTCTCTTGGTGGTTGAATGGAACTGAGGGAAACATAATGTTGATAAATGATGATTTTGGGTGTATTTTGGAATTGAAGGAAGAAAAAAATGAATGGTATTGATTCCACCTACTTTTTTCAAAAACTTCTTTATAAATTGGTAGTAAATTTATCAAAAAGAAAAAATACACATCTTATCAATGTTTTTCACATGATATATAATTGTTACTTTATAAAGTGGTTAGACATTTTTGTTTTTACTCATTTATACAAAATAAATTGATTTTTAAATGGCCTATTATTTTCTCATCCACCTAGTAAGTACATTTATTGTTTCCTCCCTTTTATCTTTTTAGGAAAATCACATTTGCAGTTATAATGTTGCAGCTCATGTACCTTTAAACTATATTTTTTCTATCTATATTTGAATTTAAAGTTGATATAAGAAAGGACTCATGATGAAAACACATTGTAATATGATTGGTGAATTATAAAAATGATGTTGATTCCCATTTTGATGGTTTCTAGCTTAAGAAATTCTTCAAAAATTATTACCTTCCTTTCAAAGGGTTTTTCCTTCCCTCAAAATGTGTGTGTGTGTGTGTGTGTATATATATATATATATATATATATATATATATATATATATATATATATATATATATATATATATATATTTTCTTCATCACCTTTTTATTTTATAATTAGTATTTCATAGTTATTAAATCAGACCTTGATTTATAGGTTAATAAGATTTGAATTGGTTTAAAATTGAGTGATTAGTTATGGTTATAGGATTTATTACACCTTCTACTCAATCATTAAGGCACACAATGCTTTAAAAAATCTTTAAGAGAATTAAAAGTATCTAGCTTCTAAGATAACATTGAACACAAACTTATAAAATGTGTGCATTAATCCCTTAGAATTATATGATTGGGTATTCTAGTTTATTGATGAGGCATGTATCTTAGAATGGAGAATGTGCATTTAATTTTTCATGCAAATAAATATTACCAACATGTTTAAGAGTGAACTATTATTTTTTGGACATTTTAAGCTAATTTATTATGTGTTATTCAAATAAATATTATAAAGCTTATCAAGTTATTAGGATACTTGCGAGTCCAACTCATAAATTAGGCATAAAACCCCCATTCTTTGAGTGGATTTGATTATAACCAACATAATATATAAAGTAGACTTATAGATTCCAATCTAAATCTATATTTTTTGGGGGTAAGTTATGTGCAATAAAATAATATTAAAAAGGTATTGTCCACATCATCATTTAATTTGAAGATTTGATGGTAACACTATGAATGGAAACATAATTCTATTTAATGTTAGAAATAATTTTAGGATTAATGTTATTTATACATTAGGATTAAATAAAATAATTAAGATGAAATTTTTTCTAATGATTTGTTGGGAATTGCACAAAATAAGTTTATCTAAATGTTTTAAAAGGATCGTAGAATGGAGTGGACATAAATGTGATTTTTTTTAGTATCATAGACAGACTGCCCATGCATATACCCTGGGATCCTTGATTTTATTTAAATTTCTTACAAATTATTTATTAACGTGTTATCTCAAACATTCAATCTTATTCAAGGTAATAAGTGCTTTATGGTTATCCTTTCAACAATGCAATCTATTGTTACATAACATGGAATGAGAAGTGTAAGTTTTGGTGATTAAATTATGTTTATGATAGTTTAATATTCATATATGATGATTCATACTTATTAGGATACTAATATTAATGAGGATAAATATTACTAGCTTTATTCTTACTAAACTTGTTTTTTGACTAGTGCAGGATGAGAATTGGTCAAAGGTAGTAAAGAATCAATAAATATATGTCTTTCATAATGAACGCTTTGATTTGAGTGTGTTAGTTATTACTATAAGAATAATGTATATGATATGTATCCTCTAATCTCATACACGAATATGAATTTGTCTCTTTCTTCTTGATTATAAACTCCTTGGGCACACCCTTTTGTAATGAAACTATAATTGAAAATAATAGGGAACGTGGGTGCCAAGCATGGGGAGAGATTAAATTATTTATTTTATTAGATGATTAGTATTTGATTTTTAATAATTCATATTGTCTAACTATAGACACATAAAAACGAATCATTAAATTTTTGAAAATATTTATTCTTGACATCCTTACCTTTACTTGGTCTATTTTACATTTCATTAACTCTTAATATATGAGATAAACCTCACTATTTTATAAACATTAAAAATATCATACAAATATCTCGATTTTAGTTGCATTCATCCCAAAAAATTCTATTAGACCTATTCAAACAATCTCTAGTCTTCTTATTAAGTTCACACTAGCCAAATATAGACACACTACAACCTTATCCTCTATTGCATAATTCTCTCCCATCCTCTAATAGTCACTTTTTATAATCGAGATGTTACATAATGACTCTTTTGCTTGTCTTATCAAGTTGGTTAGCAAAATTATCTTAAATATTTTCCCATAAAATCACATCACTACTATTCATTTTACCCCATTAGATCTATCTCGAAAACACGCTACACACTAAGATAAAAAAAACACTATTCTCTCCTATTTCAATTTTTTTAGTGTTTTAACAATCAATAGCCAAATCTTAATTTTGCTTATTAAAACTCAAGGGCATATATTGGTCCAACACTTATACCAATCATCTAGCCTAAGAATTTTAGTTGAATCATAATAAATCACACCATCAATTTATGAGGGAGAATTATATCAACCTGAGGCCCATTTTGTCTATGTAGGTATCCCTCAATCAAATGAGGTTTTAAAGGCCAACTCTGGTGTCTGTACTAACCCATTTTTGCTTTTTTGTTCTCTAATTATTATCTAGTGCATGTATAGGACTAGGGTTTTGATGTTTTCAAGTATTTCATGTGGTGTGGCACCATATAGATATCCAAAGTCACTCATCATAGGCATTCACATAGGACCAAATCCACAGATTTATGATTATGTCATTGAGGACATAGTCATAGTATCTAGACAAGGTTGTAGTGTACCCTTGTTCACCTCCTAGAGACTTGTCCCGATAAATTATGAATATGTATTTATAATATAACCCTATCTACAAGTCAATTTAACATAGTTTTCACTTACATAAATCTCATATAGTTGGATCTATTAATGTTTTGATGGACACTTACTAACCCTAGCTTAGTTTAGTATTTTTTTTAAGTTACTAATTTATACAAATTTTGTCTATTATTGTATTTTCATATCAAATCATTATATATCAATATCTATATTTAAATCATTTAATTAAAATTTAATTTAGTTCATATCAAACTAAAAAGGGTTAAATTTTTTGGTGAACCCACTTTTTTAATTTCAAACATTACCTATTGTTTTTCCTTGATTTTTGGGATAAGATTTCTCTCAATTTTTTGTAAATTCTTGATAATGAAAGAAAATAACCTTTGAATTTGGATAAAATATGACATAAAATGATTTAATATCTTTGACCTTGGATTAAATCCAGCCAATAAAGATATTGGATTGTAACCCTAGATCATTCTAACACAAAATATCTTTCTTTCGACCTCAAGTTGAAATTTTCTTGATTTATAAACAAAAATATTTTCCCTTTCTTTTCACTTTATTTTCCATTTTTTTAATTAATTATGTTTTGACAGTTTTCAAATGACTTAGTTACTATAATGAATGTCTACATGATTTTTTATACATCATGGCATGATGGGTTTACCATAATAATCATAACCATGGTACAACACTAAACATGGAGTTTAGTTTCCACATGCCTCATGGTATATCACAAATGCCTAAGGGCTCTTATTTACACCAATAAGAAGCCTATTTTTATTTATTTGATTTATGGTGAACCTAAGAGGAACATATAACCTAAGGAATTTACTCTCAACTTACCCTAAAAATGGGATTAGTGGGATACATGCATGGTTCTACCTCTGTAGTTAATGCTCTGAAACATTAGACTAATGTTAATCAATTAAGGAGAAATGATATATGAGATCCTATAATTCATTTACACCATTTCCTAATATGAGCCTCATACATTATTTTTTACTATACTATATTTATAGATATTAGTATTTCTTGGTTTATATTATATTATATTCATAATTATTAGCATCTGCTTAACTCATGCTATATTTTTATTTGCAATGGGTAAAATAAATAAATTTTTATCTCATATGTTAGATAGGATTATGAATTCTCTTATAAAATATTATCTTACCTTAAAATATGTTATTTATTTCATCTCTACATGCTTAAAATTTAATAACGTTCTAACATTCACTTTAGATCAATATCCACTACATGGTACTTCACATTGTCATAGTGTTGAACAAGCATGCACACAGTCTTATAAGCATGTTAAAAAATTTAACATTACTCATTACGATAATATCCAACCTAAATTTATTCCTATTACAATTATATACTAAAGAGAGTGTGTAAAACCTCTTTTTCTCCCTTCCTCTTGACCTCAACCTACTCATATTCACTAACCTATTCCCATTTTTTGTTCAAGGGTTATCCTAGGTTCTCATGTTTGTGTTATCTAAACTATAAGCACACAACTACCTTTACCTCCCCAACCTAATCCTCCTATACATAATGTACCTCCCCCCTCACTCCCCACCTCCTTTAAAGGAGTCTCCTCAATCCAAATACTATGACCTCATCAACCAATTGACAAATAGTCCTTCCAAAATTTATATTCTAGAGTTATTAAGAAGGGCCCCAACTTACACAAATATCTTGCATAATACATTATAGGATATAGATCTTCCTTTGGATACACAACCAAATTCCTTTGTTGTTATTATGAATACCCTGAAGGATATTGATCATACTATCCCTTTTAATAAATAATATATACCTCTCAAGAATATCATCGACCATAATTTTCTATTTTTATTCGAATCTAAATACTGAGACAACTTGTTAGAGGTGCATATGTAAATATCAAGAAATCTCTTCTATAAAAATAAGGATAAAACACCCATGACCACATAAAAGGATACATAAGGTAATTTAAATATTTTAATATTATTTTGGAACTTCATCCTCATAATAAAATTATCACATATCCTAAGGGGATAGTATAAACTAAACACTTAGTGAATTCAATAAATTCATCTACATAAATATAGTTACCAATGCCAAGTCAAAATTTTCTCAGAAGAGGATTTATCAATACTTGTATTCAAATCAGGAAACAGTATTCAAGCTTACTTCTATAAATATTATTCCAACACCCATTCCAAAATAACATTCCCCCATTTGGATTCTTTCATGATTAAAACATTTATATATAGAAAACAATGTAATAATATTGTGGTTACTGACCTATAAGAGGTTAATATATGTATTGCATCTACTCTTCACAATCTTGGATATGATACACAACACCTCAACCAAGTTACATCACTAAAGCATTGCATTGGGTCTATCACATTACCAATACTTGTTGTATGTAAATCATGTTCAAACTTATTTCACATTAATCTTACTTTAGATAAATACAATGTAATCCTTGGAAGATCATGGCCATGATTAATAGGAACTACCCTAAGTAATAATAATGATTATCTAATCTTTCAACAAGATAATGCAATGATAATAGTTTCAAAGGGGAAATTAATCACAACACAGGAATATCAATCAGGACATACTCCCACAAACATCAATTATTTGATAGATATGTAAAATATTATATAAGATGGATCTACACAATGACATCCTATTCCAATTGGTGATTTATCACAAAAAGTAGTATTAAGATATACCCTTGATATGGTAACTTCATGGGAACTCACCTCCAATCAAGTAATTGGTTAGTTACTTGAATTCATTTGTCCATAGCTTGTTTACTTTTTTTATGCATTATTATGTGTATTTTACAATTATTATTCTACCTCTTGGTTTTAATTTTCACTTTGGACACTTAACCTTTTTATTTTCAACTTGATTTGACCAATCTAAAACAATTATCTCCATGACACTCTAATTTCTTGGTATTTCATATCATCCATCTTATGACACATAATCTAATATTTTTTATTTTTATAATTTTACCCATTTTAGTAGCATGTACATTCCTACATATTTTAGATACATTGTTATGATTCAAAGCTACATATACATTGGGGGCTCAATTGTTTTCCCTTTCTCATATCATGCTACACATATTTTTTCACCTTACTGAGATTTTTCAAATCCATCCTATTTCCTCTTTTTAAAAAACCTTACTTATTTTTCATATATTTTCAAATGTATTTTAATATTCATGTATTTTAAAAACTTCATTTTTTTCAAAATTTTAAAAACATTCATATATTTTAAAAAATTCTAAAAATGATTTAAAATATCAAAATTAGGGGCTAAAGCATTTTAACTTTTTTTAATCCTAATTTTTATATGTTTTTTACTCCATGTTAATTAAATATCATATTCCATATTTCAATATGAATTTTTTCTCATGAGATACTTGAGTGTGATATAGGACATATTTTCACATGATTCTTTAATGTTAGGATTCCCTTATTACCTAAAAACCTTGCTAAGTTGGGGGAATAATTCATTTTATTTAAATACTTTTATATGTTATCTCTATCCAAAAACTCTCTTTTGGGTTTAGCTACTTATCATACAATTTTCTTGGTCTGATACCAGATGATTAAATCACATACTAGCTAAGGAAAATATCAATAGCCATAAAACTCAGAAATTGCATGAAAGTAATCTTCTCTGTTAATTCTCACTGAATGAATAATGTATTACATAAGATTATTTAAATAAATATCAATGTAAAAATTAAGTTGACATGCATAATTAAAAAATCTAAATAAATAAAAAACTACCTAAAGCTAACTAACCCATGCTATATTTATCAATTGTTATTTTTAGTAACTTTTATCTTCTAGCAAGTTTTTCATTGGCTATTTTTAGTGAGTTTTGCATGTAAGCTCAAATAAGACTAAAAATATCCACATATCCTCTTAAAATTTAAATTAATCTAATAGATTAAATTCAACTCAAGTTCATGTTTGGTTACAAAAATATATTATTTCTAAAATGGGAAAATCCTCAAAAAATGTATTAATATGCATTTTTGAACACTTATATGATCATGTATGACCTAATAAAAGTTATGAAAATGTCCATAACAAAATATAAAATGTTATGTGTGAATTAAAACATTAGAGACAATTTTTTTGGTGTAAATGATAGCTCAAATAGACTTATGGATCAAAATTTATGGCCTCCAAAAGATAGGCTTTTGCATTAGGGCATCTATTCATTCTCTAAAAAAATATTTATAGGGTTCCTCTATCTAAAACCTATATATCATGTTAAGATACATGTCATACAAATGTATTTATACTTCATCATACTTTACAAATTTATTACATCAAATATGTTACTTTCTAATAATGACATTCATATATATGATTGATCTTTACTATTTCATTCGCTACATGTTTTAATTTGAATTCTTACTTTATTACAAGATAGAAAATAATTTATTAGTGTGTGTATGTACCTTGGTATTTTATGTTAAAAATTATTTATTTTTGGCATCATTATTACATTTGCATGTTCCCCTTAGCCTTGTGTGTCATGTAACATTTTACATGTCCCTGGTATGTGGCCTACTGGGCCTTGTGCATGACATATTTTTACAAATTAAATTAAATTGTATGGAATTATTTCTATATGTGTTTATTTATAATATGGTGTCATGATTCATATAATGAATTTTATATATTTATTATGGATCCATGTTTCATGTCATGTATCACTTATATACTATATTTCTACACTAATTCTATGATGTATATCATGCATACATTACTTCTATGTTTCAATGATATATATTTATAACACATACTTAAAAATGAAAAATAAATTGTATATTAAATACTATGAATTCAATAAATCTTAAATGTTTAAATTTTTATTTCCTTTACATATGATTTCTTTTTATATAAGTGACTTTCAGGCTATGTCTCTCATCTCAAAAGGGGGCATCATAAGGGACTTAATTCGAATGTTCAAGCCTCATGTTCAAAATTTTAGATTTATGGAAATATATAGTTCTCAAGTGAAAATATAATTCAACATTTTTTAATTATGGGGGAATGTGGCATGCATGTGCACTCATCACTACATTTTACAAATTACAAGTTTCAAATAGTTCAAAAGTGACAAAAGTTTCAAAAGATTTAAATAGTGGACAAAGTTCAAATGTTTCAAAAGTGGAAAAATTTAAAAGGTTTAAAATATAAAAAGTTTCAAAAGTTCAAAATTAAAATATCATTTCAAATAATACAAATTATGGGTCATGATATTCATTCATGTTCACATTTCTATTATGGCATTTTTCAAATTCTCAAGTTTCAAGTTTCCAAGTTACAAATAGAATATAGATTTATCTACATCAGTGTGATTCATCTCATTTACAAGTGGTACACATCAGATTCTAGTTACAATCAACATCTATGGTTTCACTTTTTAAAATTTAGTAGTCCAAAATTCCTAGTTACGCCCCTTCAAAATATAGTAGGCCATAGTTCATGGTTGCAGACCTTTCAGATACAAAGTACTCTATACACTGAGAGTTGTAGAATACAATATCTTGAACTTAATATCATTCAATGGTTTAAAAAAAAACACTTGATCACTCTCAATTTACCATGGTTCAACACCTCTCCAAATGTCCCAACAAAGGGGCTTGTAAATTTTTTCATCTGTAAGTTACAAGTAAATTAGACTACATATTCTCCTTTCTCTTTTTTTTTCCAACTTAAAAATAGTAAATTTCAAGTTTTTAGTTTTTTAATATGAGCCAATATTAATTGTAGGTATTGTTTTAGGTTGTTAAATTAAGGCATCTTACACAATCAAGATTCATATTTAAATACAAAGTGCATATACACACTTTGGTTCACATCTACTTTACTCTAATAGTTTTAATTTATTCATCACTAAAATAGATTAGGGGAAAATGTAGACACAAAATTAAAAATTAAGTGTTTGACAATAGTTATTCTTGACATCCTTACATTTACTTAGTCTAAGTGTCATTTTCCTAACTTGAAATATATGAGAGAACCCTCATTATCTTATAAACATTTCAGATATCTTATAAACATCCCTATTTCTATTGTATTCATCCCTCTTCATCCCATAGGCTCATGTTAGAACTATCCAAATATTATGTTGTTTTCTATAATAAGTCCACACTAGCTAGACAAGGATGCATAGTGACCTTGTCCCCTATTGCAACATTCTCTCCCATACTCCATCGATCACTTTTTATATTTGGGACACTACACAATGGCTCTTGTGAATGTCTTTTCAAGTATATTAATGAAATTATTTTAAAATATTATCCTATAAAATCACATTAAAGATACTCATTCTACTCCCACTTTATCTCTCTATAAAAAATCACTACACACTAATAAAATGAGCATTGTTCTCTCTTATTTTAATTTTATAGTGTTTTAATAGTCACTATCCAAGTTTTAATATTATTTATTTTAGGTCAAGGGCATATATTGTCAAAAATTTATACTAATCATCTTAAGTAAGCATTCTAGTTACATCACAATAGATCACACAATCAATCTAGGAGGTAAACATACAATGGCCTGAGGCCTGTTTGTGATATCTATGTATATCTTAGTCATAAGAGGTTTCTAAGGTCAGCTTGACTATCCTCACTAACCCATTTTTATCTTTTTAATATCTAATTTATATCTAGTACATGTATAGGACTAGGTTTTTGATATTTTAAAGTCTTCTATGTAGCATATAGACATACATAGATCCAAAGTCCTTCATTAAAATAAATCTCACAGGCCTAGATCAATAGATCTAGATTATAGTCAACCAAGGCATGACCATCTAGTATACACATAAAATTTTTAAACTTTATCAATTACTTATGATTTCTATTTTACAGGAACCTATCAAGTCTCAATCTCTCTGAGTGCATGCCTTAAGGGGTGAATTGGGAGAGGGATGGATAGACCATTAGTGCTTCAAAGGATTGTTTTCCCTATACTACCACTTACTATCTATATAACCATCTCTTAAAAACATTTTCCTAAGCTTTTCCTCCTCTTTTTCACCCTCCTCTAGTCATTTCCACCTTCATTAGCCCTTCCCTATCCTAAAATAATTTTTGGTGGTTTATGTTATACTTTAGGCCCCATAGACCTTTTATTATAATTGATAAAACTTATTTAGGGTCTAGGTCAGACCCTAGGTGACCCAGACTAGGACTTACTATGTTTTTGTCAATAACGATACAAGGTCGATTGGGTCGACCTTGTTAGCCTAAATGTTTAGAAAGGACTAGGTTTAGATACATATATAAACACATTTATTCTGTCATATATTGTGCATCTGCTTATCCACCATTCTACTTGAGGAGCATAGCTTAGGCTTCCATACTTTATTTATAGATATGGATCTTGTATTATAGAGAAGTCTTTTGGATGTATTAATAGGTTGTGTATCCTAGAGATGATTTATCATTGTCATCATTACATAGCACAACAACCTCTTTCAAATCACCTTGGCCAAGGGAGATATTGAGGCTTGGTGGGTTCGTCTTCAAAGGTAAGTACTCCTAACTTTATTTCTCCTTGCATTTCTACTTCTCTCCATGCATTAAGATTATGTATATATTGATGTGAGTATATGTCTTCTATGTATGTTTAATTTTAATATTTATTAACCCCACTTTATGCCATAATATTTTTGGAGTGATGACACCAATGTGTGACATCCAACCCATAGTTATAATATTATTTGTCTTATTATGAACTTAATAGTTTATTACTGAAGAATCCATAATTCATTATATCAAATTCATGCCAGTATCATTATAAAAATTCTTTATTCATGTCAATGGTTATTGATTATATTTAAAACATTACAAATCTTAGGAACCTTTCATGCCATCAAAATCAAAACATGGAACCATTCCTTAAACCCAACTCTTCATTTCACAATACTTGTCTTGTATGTGGACCCTTGAAGGGAAAAGTGATTTTTTTTCTTAAAAATACTTATTTACACTTGCTCAATATATTAAAAACACTTCAAACACTTTATAAAAACTACCAATACTTAATAAAAATATTACAACCTTTCAATCTTTCTCAAACACCCGTTTCCTTTAATTGCACCCTTAAGCCCTTCTAGCCCTTCCTAATTGGTTTTATATATTTTATTTTCCTTATAAAAATTTATTTGAAAAAATTATTACATTTTAAGATACCTATTATCCTTATATAAAACATAACTCAATTAAAATCATCACTCCTTTGGACCATATCCTCTGAATTTTGACTTACACAGTTCTACAATAGGCCTAATTAGCCCTGTTTGAGCTTCAAACACCACCTTCACATGTGTGAAACATATTAAATGGACCTTAAAACTATTAAATACTATTTATAATTACAAAATAAATTATCTTAATTTTTTTTAGATCTTTACACCATGGAAATTGAAATAAACTTGAGTTTCCAATTCTTGTTAAATCCTACTAAAACAAGAAACAAGCCTAAGATTGAGAAATTCTTGTTTGAGTATTTTTTTAATAAATTTAATGCATATAAAGTGGTTAAAAAAGTCTAAAATAACATATTACACCATTAAAAATCCTTAAATCCATGCATTAAACCTTAAAACCTTCAATACATACCCATTTGGCCACAATCTTGCCTTAAGAATAGTCATAGGGCAACAAGCTTAAAAATTCATAAATCAAGTTCTAAAAAACATTCAAAACCTCATTCCACTTGGAAAATTTATGTTTTTAATTCATATTAGTTTTATATTTTATACCCAATGATTGGTATTGTACGCATTTTTCTCAGAAAAGCAGATTTACACTCATGATAATGCTCAAAAATTTTGATTTTCCTACACAATCTTACTAATTTGAAAATTTAGAGTAAAATATTGAGGATAAAATCATGAAATTTTGTGTATAAATTATCAAAAAAATTATGAAAACAATACATAAATAAAAATCACTTACTTCCATTCAAAAATATTTTCAAAACACCAAAACTCAGACCTTCAACAAACTTACAACTATGTACTACTTGGAATCTTCTAGCATGGTCATTCAAAGAGATCATACATCAACCCATAAATACTTAAAAAATATAAAAACCAGTATTATAGATATTATAATGAATATTAAAACAATAAAACCTTAGTTATATTTAATCAAATCATACTTATATACAACTTACAAGTGTTCATGGCCTTGAAGGCCTTATTTGTAAGCCCTCACACCTACAACTTACTTCAGACTTCCTACCTCTTTGCTCAAAACACTCAAAAAAGGATGATATATATTTTATAATCTTGTGTACTCAAGATAAGGTCGAATCCTATGCTTCCTAAATTGATTTATAAATATAGTTTAGAAGATTTCTTAACATAGTCTTCTCAAAATCTTCTCAACCAACAACTATACTTGGCATATGACTACCTTTACCTTCTCCAACATACATGTAGCACATTTTGTGTTTATAAAAATGTATTTACATATTTAATATGGATTTTTTCACATTTAAATAATTATCTTAACCTCCAAATTCTAATCTCCAAGGTTACATACCCTCACAATTGCTAAAAGGGCTTACAAACTCCATGATAGTCCATAAGATCTCCTTAAGACTGATTTTCACCTTTTAAATGGACTCAAAGACTTATTTCATGACTCATAAAGAACCATTTATATTCAATAGACTTTATACTAATATGAAAGACTACTTTACAAGGCAATTGACCTCTTTTCATGACTTCATTATACTACACAAGGTCTTATGACTTTAAAGGACTCTTCATGATTACAAATTTGAATTGATTTTTTGCAAGGAAAATTTTAAAAACGTCCTTATTAACATAATTTACCCCTAATAATACACACTTATATTCAAAACACTTTTGAGAATCATTTTTACAGATGTGGAGATGATGCTCCTACATCATACTCCCTATGTACAAAAAAATTTGAACACCTGTTCAAAAGACTTTTTCCTCTTTTTACAATTTATGATCTCTTTTTCTTCTTCAAACATTCTCTTGTTTGATATCAAGTCTTCTTCAACCAATTTATCATAAAGAAGAGCATGTATCCCTACTCCACAATTAGTCCTCTTCTTTTCAACTTGATCCCACAAGATGAAGATGTTTCTCTGAAACTTCTCAAGAACTTATTGTTCAAAAATCTCCATCTCTTCACATAAACCTACACATGAAGAGTCTATTACAAAATTAGACATAAAAATATGAGACTTTGAAGTCTCTTGATGTTCTTGTTGCCACTATCCTTGCTCATTTGAGATCTCTTTGACCTCCAGAAATGTCTCAATCTCTATTCTAGGACATAATTCCTCTTCCATGGTTGTTTCATTGCTCAAGGCATACTTCAAAAATGACAACTCAACCTCAAAATAATATTTAGTACTGTAGACATATCATTTGATGGCAAATTTTATGCTCCAAAGTACTTCTCTAAATTTGCAATCTCTTTCATATAATCAAATTCATCAACTTCATGTCTTTGTTTTTCCTTTTTCTATAAATTCAAATCAAATTTAGGTATATTATCTTCCTTGATTTATTCATGAAATCAAAATTTTACATATTTATCATCATGACAAATAAGCATGATGTCTTATTTCTCAACTAGCAACTCTTCTTCGCTTAACACTTGTTATTTCAAATCTTCTTACTCCTTCAGGGAATTTTCTTCACAGGTTAAGCTCTCAATTTAGATGTCTTCTTCATCATCTCTTTATATCATAATCCTATCCATTGGTTCAAAAACTTCACATTCCTCCATCACCTATGTACTTACACTCAAAACATCAAAAGAAATATTAGATATAAAAAATTGAGTTTCCTCTTCCATATTGAGCTTATTTAACTCTTCCTTTGGTTGCTTGCATAACAAATTCATTACTCTCTTTATTCTCTGTAAAATCAATTTGACTGGCCATTTTATCTTTTTATTCATCACCCATCCATTCCATGTATTTGACATATTCTCTGCCATCAACCTCAACAATGCTATTCTCTATTTAATCTCACTAATTCTTCTTTGGAAATCTTCTTCTCGATGTTGCTTCCTTCTTAATTTTGTTTCTCTCATTTTATTTTCTCTCATTTGGTTCTTTGTTTTATGTAGTACTTCCATCACTCTCTTTACCATATATATTTTTTATATCAAGTCTATCTCACCTTGCTCCATCTCCATCATCTCATCCAAGTCTATTGCACCTTGGCCTTTTGACAAACTACTTCTTCCTCTTAGTCTTACCTTAGTCTTTGAACTTTATCAAAGCTCTCTTGTTATTACCTTTGATTATTTCCTTAGATAATATTCTTGTGTTCTACAAGCTAAGATAAACAAATATTTACTTATGTAAGCCTCCTTGGCTTTTACTTTCTTCTTGACTGCCTTAACCAACTGCCCTGCTATTTTTATTACTTTAACAAGCACTACAACTCATTAGCAATCTTGTAGCATCAAAACAATCAATATGAAATTAATTTATTAATTTCAAGATCTATCCAATATTTTATACCAAAAATGATGCCACCAAAGGGTGACATCCAACACACAGTTATAAGACTATTTATGTCTTATTATAAACTTAATAGTTCATTGCCTAGGAATCCATAATTCATTATATCTAATTCATGCCAGTCTCATTATAAAAATTAATTATTCATGTCAATGGTTGATGATGATATTTAAAACATTAAAAATCCCAAGAACATTTATTTCCATAAAAATCAAAACATGTAACCATTCCTTAAACCCAAACTCTTCATTTCACAATACATGTCTTGTATGTGGACCCTTGAAGGACAAAGTGAAAATTTCATTAACAAGACTTATGTAAAATTTATAAATATATTAAAAACACTTAAAAAACTTTATAATTACAACCAATACTCAATAAAAATATTACAACCTTTCAATCTTTCTCAAACACTCTTTTCCTTTAATTGCACCCTTAAGGCCTTCTAGCCCTTCCTAACTAGTTTTCTAGATTTTAATTTCATTATAAAAACTTATTTGACAAAAAAAATATTTTAGGATACCCATTATCCTTATATAAAACATATCTCAATTAAAATAATCACTCCTTTGGACCATATCCTATAAATGTTGACTTACATAGTTCTACAATAAGCATAATTAGCCTTGTTTGAGCTTATACCACCACATCCACATGTGTGAAACATCATAAATGGACCTTAAACTAATTAAATAATATTTATAATTAAAAAATAAATTATATTAAAATTTTTTATATCTTAACATCATGTAAATTGAAAGAAAATTGAGTTTCCAATTCTTGTCAAATCCTAGCACAAGAAGAAACAGGCCTAAGATTGAGAAACTCTTGTTTGAGTATTTTTTAAATAGTTTTAATAAATATAATATGGTTTAAAAAGTATAAAATAACATATTATACTTTTAAAAATCCTTAAATCCATGCATTCAAACTTAAAACCTTCAAGACATACCCATTTGGCCACAATCCTACCTTAAGAAAAGTCATAGGGCAGCAAGCTTAAAAATTCATAGATCAAGTTATATAAACTTTAAAACTTAATTAAAATTGAAAAAATTATATTTTTAATCCTTATAAATTTTATATTTTATATAAAATTATTGGTATTGTATGTATTTTCTCATAAAATCAGATTTACAGTCATGATAATGCTTAGAAATTTTGATTTTCCTACAGTCTTACCAATTTGAACTTTTAGAGAAAACTATTGAGGATACAATCATAAAATTTTGTATATAAAATATAAAAAAATTTATTTACACACTAAAAAAATAAAAATAACTTAATTACATTCAAAAAACTTATCACAACACCAAAACTCAAATCTGCAACAAACCTGTAACTATGTACTTCTTGAAATCTTCTAGCATGGTCATTCAAATAGATCATACATCAAATAATAAATGATTAAATAATATAAAAAGAAATTTATATAGAGATAAAAATTAATCTTAAAACAATAAAATATTCATTATATTTAATAAAATTATACTTAAATATAACTTACAAGTGTTAATGGCCTTAAAGGCCTTATTTGCAAGCCCTCACACCTACAACTGACTTCAGACTTCCTACGGCTTTCCTCAACACAATAAAACAAGGATAATATATATTTTATAATATTTTGAACTAAATATATGGTTACATCCTATCCTTCCTCAACTGATTTACAAATATAGTTTAGAATATTTTTTAAAATAGTGTTCTCAAAATCTTCTCAACCAATAACCATACTTGGAATATGACTTCCTTTACCTTCTCCAATGTACATATAGCACATTTGGTGTTTACAAAGATATATTTACATATGTAATAAGATTTTTTTCACATTTAAACTATTCTCTTAAACTCCAAATTCTAATCTCTAAGGTTTTGTACCGTCACATTTGCTAAAAAGGCTTACAAACTCCATGATAGTCCATAAGATGTCCTTAAGACTATTTTTCACCTTTTAAATGGACTCAAGGAATTATTTAATGACTCATAAGTAAAAATTTATCTTAAAGAGACATTATAATAATATTAAAGACTAATTTACAAGGCAATTTACCTCTTTTCATGACTTCATTAGACTACACAAGGTATTATGACTTCAAAGGACTCTTTAAGATAACTATCTTCATAATTACAAATTTGAATTGCTATTTTGCATGGAAACTTTAAAACACCTAATTATTAACATGATTGACCTATAATAAGACAAATTTATACTCAAAACACTTTTTATAATCCTTTTGATAGATGTGGAGATGATATTCCTACAATAGTGAGCACTAGATTAGACTTTACCTGTTATTAATTTCATGAAAATGAAAACATAGGACCTAGTTAGTGTTATTGCATAGTTTTACTTGACTAGAGGCTTTGAAACCATCCCTAGTGAATTTATTGTGGTAAAAGTTCCCTTGGCTAGGTGTAGTGGATCCATCTTGGTCATGACCCTGAATATATAATGTATCGACAATCAAAATTGTAAGTATGATTTATCTTATTCAAGATAATATTGATTTATAGATCAATTACATTTCCCTTTGCATACATTTTTATGAATCTAATGTGAATCTAACAATTGCATATTTTCTTTCAGACCATCAATTTTATCATTTTATTATATTTTTTCATATTTTTAATATTCTTTCAAACTATTTAGTATAATTCTAACTTTTTGTATATAGGTTTAACACACAATCACTTTAAAATGACTCTATTCTATCTATGTAGGTCTTTATTAACTACAAGTTACTAGATCAAATAGGTTGACATAGTAGTATTCTTTAGTTACAGATTAGCATACACTATTTAATATGTCAAATTCATCTAATAATTATTTTTTCAAGCATATAGGTCAATAAAATTGTCAAATAAGTCAATCCAATTCCTTACTCTTATTCAACATACAAGGTTTTATAGAACTTTATCGAACCAATCAACCCAATTTGCATATTTGAAAGTAATAAATACAATATTATAATGTAAAATTTGTAATCTAAATCATCCTCAATCCCACCAAGGTTCCTTTCTTTCCTCTTTTTGTTATTTCAATATTTATTTAAATTTTATTTTTCATAAGTTAGCAATATTTTAAACTACAACCCTACAACTAACTAGGTCTCGACCTAGTTGACCTAGTTCTATAGTCTATCTTCTATTTGAGAGACATATTCGACCTGTTTGAATTTTTTTAAAAGACCTTAGTACTATAGAAAAATAGTGACCCAATTGAATTTCTTATATCCTATTTGCATATATTTTAACAAGAACAAACTATATATTATTCTTAATCAAGGAATTAAAAACTCTTTTCTAGTAATTAATTCACATTTCCTTTTCAGTTATTTACTTTATTAGAGTAATTCACATAGTATAAATAGGTGGTTTTTAAAATTACAATTTTAGTTACACTATTTTACTCTTTTTCACACATTACCAATTCACATAACAGTCAAAATAAATTTTAATATTTGTCTTCCCAAGGCCTACCACATGGATTTCATCACCAAGAGAGAAGCCAACTTGGTTTTTTGGCCAAGTATAAATATGTGGTTAATGGTATATATCAGAAAATCACCCAACACCCTTATCATTATGAGATTTTGAAGTGAGGGAGTAAGCCCCAATACCAAACTAGTACCATTGCCAACACATCCCTTTCATCCCAAATATCCTGAAACCAAATCTAAACTACTTTCTAGTTACCTATGTTAGCCAACTCTCTTATCACACTAAAATCAAAACTTTATAATAACCTAATAACACTTAGGGTGACCACTTATTTATCATTTAATTTTTAGTTAATTTCTTGCTCTCTAATAATTTTATGTTGTATTTCAAAACATGCATTGACCAATGTTGGTGTAAGGTTTCATGTTGTGTGCCCCAATTTGATTAGTCACATTTATCCAATTGCTTGTGCATTTGATTTCATTCTTGCTTCCAATTATCTTGAAAAAAATCCCTATTTTACAACATTGTCATCCTAGTCAATATAGTCTCTTATAGAAAGTGTTTTTTTTGTCTTACCAATAGTACATAGTCTACCTATATGATTGTGTCTTCTTATTCACCCATTCAATTCTCTATCCAGCAGTACACAGTCAACTTGTTGCACAACTATGTATCTTTATCAACCTATCTTACCTCCCTATTTACAATGTAGAGTCAACCTAAATGATTTTGTATTATTCTTTGCCCATTGGGTTATAGAACACAATCAACTTGCATGATGATGTATCTTATTTGTTGACTTTGTCTTTGCATCATCTTTGTCCTTCTTAATTTTTCTCTCTCATCATAAATTTCCTATTTGAGGATAAAATAGATTTAAACTCAATAGATATGATGAACTTTACCAATAATAATGGGTTTTCCCATAAACAACTTGTGGATCCTAATTTAGACAAAATTAATGTGCATGTGGCCACTTACACTAAAAATTATGGGACTCCTCCTCATTCATCTTTAGTTTTCAACCCTATATTCTCCTTAGAAGATCAACCTGAATTAGAGTATACTCTATAAATACTTTTCTTCATTAATGAATTTCCTCAACATTGAGGAAAATACCCTTCTATTATTTATTACCTTATAATAAGTGGTCAAGTATAAGAACCCCAATTACCTTCCCACACATTCTCACATGTATTTGGGGTCAATAAATTCTTTTATTCTCAACCTCTTTCTTCTCTTTTGACCCCTTCTCATACTATGACCTCTTCATATTTGATTTCCTCCACCTCCATGTCAAGTATCTCTACTAACATGACAAGTTCAACATCTAGTAGTCCTTTTCCAAGACCCACTCTTCTCAATTCCTCCACTAGTGCATCATTTTATACCCATGGTAATCATGCCACTAGTGTATCTCTTGCAACACATGGTAATCATGCCACTAGTAATACCTCTCAAGATAATAATAGCATGCATGCCATTACTCATAGTGGTGCCCAAGTCACTACTAACAATGCTAATGCTTCACATGATGTGAATAAAACCATTCAAACCCATCAAATTTTGTTGTAAAATCTTAACCAAATGAATGTTTTCGAAGCCAATAATTCCATCTAGATGATGTAAATGGAAAATAATCTTATTCATCTCCAAAATCACCCTCGACAAGTTATATGGGGAGTACACAACCAAAATATGCCCCACCCCCTTAGGGATTCCCATGACAACCTTATCCCTAAACCACATCTTGTTAATAAAAAAATCAAACATCTTAAAAATGAACCTCTTATGCCTCAAATTTATAACATAGATATAGGAGGTACCACCCCTATCATTAGCTATAATGGGTCAATTGATCCTACCTTACACTTAAAAACATTTGGAAATCTCTACAAAGACTGGGTAAGTTAAACACTTTTTCCACTACCAAGATATTATCAGAAAACCTATATGGAGATGATTTATATTGGTATAACCAACTCAAATCTCATTCCATCACTAGTTTGGAGGATCTAGTTAATTCTTTAGTACAAGAGTTTCAAACAAGTGACCTCCCTAGAAATACCTTGGCTCATTTTATTAATTGAAAGTAACTTGAGATAGAAATTGCACAATCTTTCATCAAATAGTGGAAGACCTTGTATAAAAAGTTTGAACACAACATGGAAGATGATAACCTCTTTCATATATTCACCAATGCTCTCTATCCTAATTTACAATATCAAGTATGGAGTCTCTCCATATAATTTGGAAGAGGCCATCAACCAAGCCACGTGACAATATTTATTCATGCATTATTTTGGACCATCCAAAATTCCTATGGGAACTTGCATGCTCATCAAAAATAAAAATAATCATGATAATAATGATGGTGTCACCGATTCCTATGATACCATTCATAATATTCAAGTTATGGCTCCTAACCATGCTCCTGAAAAAGCTTCCCCTCTAAACCACATACCTAATCCTCACTTTTATCCAACAAGAAAAATAAATGTTCATAAACCTTTAACCTTAGAGGAATTCTAAAATAATTTACCAAGGCTTATTATATGATATATTGATTCAACTCATCTTAGGAAATCATGGTATGATCCTAATAAATTCTAGTGGTTTCATGCTAGCTGGGTTCACTCTCATGAGACTTGTAGGCAATTGCGTAACTTAGCTATGGATTTACTCCTTGTTCCCAATTTAGACCATGATTCCCTCATTAATAAATGTCAAAAATCCTATGACATTTCCTTCAAATCTCAAAAAACACATAGAAATAATCAAGCTTTGAACTAGGCTAATGCTCATCTAGTTATATACAAATATCCTCTTCAAACCATCAAGACAATAATTCTAAACCTACTCCTTCCACAAATACTCTTGATAGTCTTATTGACATAAATATTTAATATAATGTGGTCCACATGAATAATAGATGAAGTGTAGTTGTGTTCATTTATTCTCATCCTACCCACACACATCAATCATCTCACACTTTCCATGTTATCCAAGATTCTTCTAAACTCACCTAATAGAGTTGGGGAAAGAGGACCTTATCTTTTTCAACAAACAAATTTCCCCACCTCCATTAGATAACAAATTTCATACCATTTATATAATTTCTTCAACCTCTTTACCCATCACCAATGATATTCAACCTTATAACACTACTTATTCAAATCTATCACAAATTAAACCTACATTAAGTACCCCTTCCTTTCACGATAACCAACCAATTTGTCCCCCAATTAAACCTCCCACATCATATCATCAAAAAATTTCATGCACTTCTACTCCTCCTTCAAAGGAAATCCTCCAACATTATGTACATCTATTTAACAGTCCCCTCATGAGTTATGATGAATGGGATTCTATCACAGAGCTTACTTATCTCCCATATCAAATTCCATTTCTCTAACTCATGTGGACTTATCCACATCATCTCAATTACCTTATGAAACTCCTTTTTGAAATGAACATTCCCTATCCTCCCCTAGAAGGACATGAAGATACCTTATCTGGGTCAAAATATAAAATCTTATAACAATGTGAAGAGATGTCTATACACATTGATGAAAAAATGGACACTTCTCTCTCACTCTCAAATTACCTATTAATTCTATGATTCCAAATGAGATTATACTTTATGACGATGATCCTTCCCTCATTATAAGAATCCAAATTGATGACATCCAAGTCAACTATGCCTTGATTGATGAGGGTTTAGGTGCTTGTGTTTCCTCTCTTGAATTCACTAAAACATTTAGATACTCTAAATATAATATAAATTCTACATGTAACACATGTCAAGGTTAAGATCTAAGGTAAATACATCCCTTAGGTTATGTGTGTCTCCCTATTATTATCCCACCTATCACTATTTGAGTGAAGGTTATGATCTTTAATTTTCCCCTCTCCTATAATATCTTTCTTGACAAACCATGCACTCATCACATGAGAGATGCCATCTCTTCTGCTTGCCAATGTGTCAAGTTCCCTTGCAATGGTGTAGTCTCTAGTATTGATGAGGGTTTTAACCACACCAAACTTGAAATAAGGTAGAATATAATGTTTTAGGATTTTAATGGAGGTAAGATCCACTCCAGGGCATGAATTTTAGGTATGCAATCTTAACAACTATGTGATGTAATAATAGGCATGGCATGTAGGTTGTTAAAAAGGTTTATGGATGGAGGGGTGGTATTTAAAATGAATTAAAAGCTATATGAGTTGGTTGGAGGATGGTGGCTAATATATAATGGAAATATCTCAAAATAAACTCAAAAAAAGAGGGAATGGTGGAGAAAAAAAGAAAGGTTTTATGACTTTAGGAATCACCTCTCTATCTAGTTTCTAAGTGGACAAGTGATTTCAAAACTTATGCCTATTACTAGTATATATTGCACACACACAGTCAGATATGGTCAAAAATTCTAGGATAATATTGACATAGGAAAATCATAGGCCTCAGTCAAAGGTTATTCCTTTTAGAGTAGTTATTGCACACTATTAATTAGAAGATTATGGCTCGGGCTTCATGAGGCATCTAAGAGAGTTGTTGCACATACATAAAAAACTATATCAAATAAAATCACCTCTACATAGGAATATGAATCAATCAAATGAATTTCCAAAAATCAATGCAATTTACCAATCATTCAATATGTGTTACACATCTAAGACTAGCATATCAATAAAGGCAAGAAATAACTCATTCACAACTTTTATACACTAAGAGGTATTGAATCACACAACCAAAATAAATAAGACTAATTAAAAAAACATTGGAAAGAAGATACATAAACACATGAGTTGATAACTGAAATTGTTTCTACTCTTATATATTAAAAATATGTTGACACTTCAAAATTATGGGTTACATATGTTTAAATAGACTTTGGGAAGAGGTCACTTCATCCTCTAAGTTCATGAAAAATACATTACATGTCATAGTAAGAATTTAAGTTCTAAATGTGGTCTTAAACCATATAAAGTTATCTTATAGTTTTTAATAACTTAAGTTAGCCTTTATAGGATCATGCAACATGTGCATGTGTACAAAATGAATAGGGAACGTTTACAATATTTCTTGAACCATAAAGAAAATTATAAATATGAAATATTCACCGCTATATATTAAATATGTAAAAATCTTTGCCCTTTATAGCTTTGTTGATGTATGTATGGCTACCTAGACTTTAGTTGGTGTTATAACTATGGTTGTCAATGTAGAACTAGAAGTGGCAACTTGAGTCTACTTCTTCTTCACCTCTATCTTGAGCCAACACTTATGTGACATGTCATGTTTCTACCAAATTATGTGCAAGTTCAAAATAGGGGATCTATAAACCCTGTTGACCTATCCTAGGAGATTTGTATGCTCTTTTTTAGTCATCTATAAGTTGATTATGAAAATATCAACTTCAGTCACCCTTTTCCTAGAAAAGCTTAACTCACCTCTAATATCCTCTAATGACAACCCTTGTAAACCTTGTTTGAAATTATATGAGGTCTCTTGAATGAGTTGATGAAAGTTCATCTTATTGATCAAATTTCCTATAACATCCTTGAATTTTGATATTTTTAAGTCATTCAAAATTTATAGGACAAGTGTTTCTTACTCCTGGTATTTGGCGAGTAAAGCCCCAACTACTGTCAACCATTCCCTAGCCTCTTTTGTCTTGATGACCACCATGTTGGTGGAATTTTATGCCTCTAATGGTGTCATGAGATCCAAACGGCTATAAGCCTTATTATTTGTATAAATAATTAACATCTTCACTTTATACTCATCAAATTTCTTATAATTAAATAATCTATGATTATTGGTAACATGGGGCACTAATTCAACCTGTATAAACTCTAATCCCTCTAAACATGTATAACACTTGGATGCTACCTCTTGGACCTCAACTTAAATGCCAACTAGGGTATGCATTGTCTTTTGTTTCTCTTTTATTTACTCCAATTCTACCACTAATTCTTGTCTTGATAACTTTGTGCCTTCATGAATAGCCACCATGGAATCCTTATGCACTTCTACCAGACATTTGAAGTCTTCATTATAGGGGCATTACCCAAATTGTATACTTTTCATTTTTGTTAAGGAAAAGAATTCTTACCTCTCTTCTAGGATTATTTCTCTACTATTATCATCCTCTAGCTTCCTCTTTCTTATCCTATGAATACTCTTAGATGGTTTGTTAAACAAAGTTGTAATAGATGGGAGCTTTGTTATTTTGAATCTAGGAAATTGAGTAGTTTTAGCCCTTAAATCAATGGCCCACAGAGGAATTATTAGTTAGTTATAGTATATCTCCTTTTTGGTTTTGACCACAACCTATTCTTCAACATCCTCTACTAGTTGTTGCTTCCTTTTTACCTGAAAGAGGGTATCAAGTAGGGAAGGATAAATAATTTTAGACTAATCTAAACCTCCATATTGGGGGAGTGGATAGAATATTATAAATTATGTTTTTTCCTTCTTCCCCTTTATTTAAATTCTAACAAAAGTTTCATGAGATGAAGTGGAAGATGGCATGGGGAGAGTGATTTGGGTGGATGAGACGTAGAGCTAGGAAATTTCCATGTCTATTTCGATCATTTTAGATGCCACTTTTCTTTTCAAGGATTTGACTATCATAGTGTCATAAGGAATACTAAAAGTGGTCATGATGGAAATGGATGGCATGGGGGTGGAATATGGATCAAAGGTGGTAGAAGGCAAAGCAATAGTGGAAGAGTCCTTCTCAAATTTTGGGGTGAGTAAATAAAAATTCAAGAAAAGGGAGGAGGTTAATGGATCATCAAAGGTGGAAGTAATAACTTCCACCTTAGGAGGTTTCAATACAAATAATATTGGTAGATAACCAAAAATGGAAATAGAAAAAGAAAGTAGGGAAGTGGTCTATAAAGGTAAAGACTCTTTACCTATGGTGCCCTCTGTGGATGAATCTTTACTTTTGTCATCTGAGAGCCTAAGTGCCTTGGATCTCTCTAGTTTTGTTTCTTCATCAAGATCTTCTTCTTCCCCCTCCTACACTTGTTAAGGCATTGCAGACGGGATTTATGATTGCTCAATTGTAGGACTGCCTATGGGGGAGTCTTAAGCTTCCTCTTGTAATGAATAGTAATATTAGGTTTTAAGGAGGAGCCTTGTTGTGCTAAGGTAGTTTATTCCTATGTAATTACCCTTTTTTATGCATATTCTTGTATTTTACGGGTATCTATAGGCATTTATGCTCTTACAGCTAGGTACTCTTGTCATTTTTCTTCCTAATCAGTGTAATCTAGATTGATGGGGTCTCTTATAGCTCCCCTAGGACCAAGTTTACTTACCCTTGGTTCTTTCTTGATAGCCTTCAACTTGAAAGGAAGTTTTTGTGAAGGATCTCCTTATTCCTTAAACTGTTATGTAGTCTAGCTTTTCTAAAATTTTAGGATTCCCATCTTGAAAATAGGGGAATTCTACTATGTAATTCATTCACAGTGATTAAAGGTTCTATTAAATAACCCTTAAGTGATCCTCCTTCAAACTAAGAAATATTGACCTCTCCAAGACCTCATCATCATTCTATGCAATCATGAATAAATATTCTTAGTCATAATGGGTGTGCTGGTAGGGGATACCAAGGCCATAATGTGTTTTTATGTCTCCATGAGGATCCTAGTGCCTATGTTGTACAGTGGGTAAGTGATAACTCTTCCTTTTTCCACCCACATCTCTAAAGTGATTCATCAATGTGTAACACATCCTGCCAATGACCATATGGTGCCCATAGAATATGCTCTTCTTATTTTTGGTTAGGTCTTCGTTCATACTCCACCAGAGCTAGAAAGAAATAATCACCTCTTGTAGATGGTGTTTTCACAATGATTTCTCCAACTTTGAGCATTAGATACCTATGGATTGCTTGTGATACCTATGGATAAAAAATCCTCAATGATCCAAACTATATTCTTGGTATATGCATAAATATGTATAAATTAGAAATGGTCACAAATATGATTCTTGATATAGTTGATGTCTGGGCTCTATAACTCACTAAGAACTTTACAAATTATTCCCATGATAACTTCCAAAAGATAAGGCATCATCTAGAAGTGGCCCATTGAAGTGGGATGTTTGTCCTTTTCAATGCCCTGTTCTCTTAGTTGGTAGCTTATAATTTTACCCAAAGTGAATTCTTCATCACTGGTCATCATCATATGCAACAATGGTACCCAATCACAATTAAGGAAATGGATGCTAGGCATATCGTAGATCTTATTAAGTAATGCCATGATAATACAAACTCCCATCCTAATTTATTGATAGGAATGGGATTCTTACCTTTGTATGTCATGATTTATTTAGAGAGAATCCATGAAGTTAACACCTTTTCCATTGAATTATACTAATTTTAGAAAACTAGCCTATGTTTATCAAAATATGCATCTGGTGCTAGTAATGATAAATACCTATGTAAATCTGCTCTGGAGATGCATTATATGATCATTTGGTTATCCATATGGTGAAAAAATGTGTCTTATGTAAATTTTCCTGTGAATAATAAGTCTCGATGAATAGTTGCTTGGTGGGAGATAGATTTCCATCTAGTGAAAATATGTCAATAGAATTGATAACATCCCATAATTCAAATTAGTTGGCACACCTATTGTCAAAAATGTTGGCATCAAAGATAGTGTCCATGAACTCTATGAAATCCTTAATAGAAAAATGTGATGGTGGTAGTACTCCCCTAAATGACTTAGATGAAGATGCCATTGTAATTATAGACAATGTATATAGCTTTATTACATGATATGTAAATAATTGTCCTTTATGTTAGTCACTGGTTCACTTATAATAATCTCATACGTAGTTAGGGTTTTTCTCATGCAAGATAATAGTCGAGATTGAGTTTGTTTGCAAACAATGAATAATTCAATGGTTGCACATTGCATATATAGATTTAGCATTAAATTCTAGTTTGTACTTTATAAATTCCCAATATTCACCTATTTTGTGTTTCCCTACATAATTCAAATATCTCATTAGTTTAGTTTAGTTGGTGGCGTTAGTTGGTGGTGTTAGAAAGTATTAGGAGTATTTTGCTTTATCGACTAAGTATAGTGGGATTTCTGTTTATTCAGGAATTGGGAGTCAGGGATTGTGTTGGGTCTCAAATTTAAAAAATATCCAAACAAATATTCTAGACATAAAGCTAGAACAAAAACCACCAAGACAAAATTTTTTGGACAAAATGTTTGATACAAAAAAACATGAACAAAAAGCCTAAATAAGTTCCTTTGAATAAACTTAGTCCCATAAAACCTACATAATTAAAAAATCTCCCAAAAAAGTTATTAAAAAGGTTAGTCTATAAAAATGTATAAATACCATGCTTGATTTTATAAGTGTAAATATTAAAGATAAATACATTTCAAACTTGCATAAACATGTAGGGTCAAATCTCAAAAAATAAGGCCAAAATTTAAACAACGTGGATCCTCATTTATTTAAGAAGAAAAGGGGGACGTTGGGTACAATAAATGGTGATTTACAAGGGAGATAATTCTAAGTATCCAAGAACCCAAAACATTGGTCAATAATCACAAATCAAACATGAATTGTGCCACTGAAACATATTAGTATCATAAATATGAAAGAGACTCCTAAGTAGATTCACACAACATACTTCCCTTATTATCCATGGATCTGTGTGTCCTAAACGTGAAGTTCATTTAACCCTTATTGTGATGAGATTTTCAAAGGCTTGATGAAGCTATATGTTTCATTCTAGTTTCTCTTAAAGATAGTTAAATCAAGGGAAGCTCATGCATTGCTATGCTTCTATCCATGTGTCCATAGCCTTGATAGAGATACCTTTATTCGCTCTCTTCCTTTTCATTTATTTTTTGATCATGATGTGTGGTACATTGACCGTATTTCATCATGTGATCCTTTTAATTTTATTTAGATATTCTCTTAGCTTTATTCATTGCCTTTTTGAATTCATTGGTTCTTTTTCTTATTTTCCTTTCCTTTTATTTGAATAGGAAGAGAAGAGATGGAACCCCTATGAGCTAGTATGGTTATAAAACAAATCATTACCAGAATGCCCTGCCAGCTACAACTACACCAATATTTTATCATCTCCAACAAGTATTAATATAATAAGTGTGCTTGATCCAATGAACTAATATATTTTTCCTAAAATTCATATGAAGTAATTGAAAGTAAATTCCACATACCTAGTATAAATATTCAATTATGACACAATCCAAAATGGTTTGTAATTACATACCTATATCCTGAAGACTCTAAAAATAGGAATATACCCAATTTGTGAATAGGTCCCAAATTTTGGATCTCTTTACAATTTTTCCTTTTTTTTATAAGTCTATTTAATCATAATATAAGGGGTTCAACTACTTAAATTTTAGATTGGCAATGTCAAAATGAAACAATTCAGATTGGCATAGGAAACGACAATTTTTTTTTTTAGAAAGCTAGAAAACTAATCCTATGAAAGTAGGCAAATATACTAGGAAATCCATAAACTAAACTCAAAAATCAAGAAATCTAATCTAGAAAGAAGTAAACTAACTTAATCTTGCCTCTACCATACTTTTTCATTAATCAGGGGTACCTTCAAACATTATAGCCATGAAGTAATCCTTTAAAAACCATCTATTGATTGTATATGTGAGTTCATTACCATATAGGTCCTTTAGTTAAAATGCATTATTACCCAGAATCTCTAAAATCTGATATGGTTTGATCCATAGTGGGGAAAATTTGTCATGTTATCCTTTATTTTCATGGGCTTTTCCTAAAGTAGCACCAAATCTAAGATCCTAAATGCTTTAATCTTTTCTCTTTTTTCAAACCAACTCTTGATATTTTTTTGGTGTTTGTTGAAGGTATATAAGTGTTCAATCTTTAAATCTTCTATTTCTATTATGTCCAGTAGTCTAGACTCTGCTTTATCATTTGGTTCTATGTAATCTTACATGAATTGATAAGTCGGTAGTTTCAGTATGATTGGGAATACTAGATTGTGTCCATACACCATTAGATAGAGTGAAACTTTAAGGGCCTACTTATATCTTATTTGGTATGCCCAAAGCGAATACTTTAGTATGGTGTGTATATCTTAGGCTTATCCCTCTCTAATTTATTAATTGCATCTATCAATTTCTTATTCATTAATTTAACCAGTCCATTTCCCTATGGGTAATTGTTATAAGATGACCTAATAGTGATATGGTTATCATGAGCCCATTCAGTGAATTTAGCTAATATAAATGTTTGCACATTGTCACAAACTAGAGAAATAAAGATACCAAATCTAGTTGTGATGTGTTCCTCTAAGAAGTGAATCACACCTTATCCTATGGAATTCTTTGTGGCCATAGCCTCAATCCACCTAGTATAATAGTTTATAGTAGTGAGTACAAATTTATGGCTTACTGAGGAATTTGGGTTAATAAAACTAATGAAGTCTAGACCCCATTGGGAAAATGGTCTTCCTTCAATAATAGGTTGCAAGGGCATCACTACATATACTTCCCTCTTAGTGAAAGCTTAGAATTCATGGCATGTTCTCACATGAGCATGAGCATCCTTAAAAACTATTAGACAGTAGTAGCCCATTCTTAGGATCTTATGGGTTATGGTATTTCTAAATGGATGACTATTGCCTATCTTCTAATGCAAGTTTTCAAGAATATCTTTAGCTTCTTCAATAGATACGCATCTAAGATAAATGCCTGAATAGTTTCTTCTATAGAGAACTACTTTCTTGATCATGTTATGAGAAAATTTGAGCCTCAAAGCTCTCCTTCATTCTCTATTGAGTTTTGGGGAATAATTAGTTATAAGCAGAGATTATATTATGTCAATATACCATTCTCCTTTAGATACTCAAGATTTACATAACTCCTCAACAATAATATGTGGATCAGGTTTAGTCATGAGTTGAATAATGCCTTGACTTTGAATAATCTTAATAGGCTTGATTTCTATGTCAAATTCTTATAGCTTTGCCATCCATTTGCCTCTAAGTTCTCCTAATTCATTTTTTGATAAGGTGATCTTGATAGAAAAATTAGGCATGATAAAAATAGTCTTATTCCTCAATATGTAGCGTCAAAATTTCTTCATTGCTTTCACAATAACAAAAATCTATTTATTAATCATGGAGTACCTAAGTTCTGCATCTTTTAAATGTGTGATCATAAATGCAATTGTATTCTCAATCTCATCTTTCTTCTATGTTATAATAGTATCAATTGTTTTCTCTAAATCAAATGAATAAAAATAAAAATCATTTGTAAAATATGGACTAATTACTACTGGGGCTTGAAATATTGCATCTTTAATGACTTGAAAAGACTTCTAGGCCTTAGATATCCATTCTATTTTAGCATCCTACTTGATCATTGAATTCATAGGTATAACAATCTCTAAAAATCTTGAGATTAACTTCCTTATAAAATTAATCTTCCCAAAGAATGACTTGAGCTCCTTCTTACTATTTGGTGGTGAAATCTTCAAAATCCCTAAATTCTATCTGGATCAATGATGATCCCTTCTTTGTTAATGATGTATCCTAAGAGATTGCCTTCAGTTACTCTAAATATGCTCTTCTTTGGGTTCAGTGAGATGCCAAACCCTATGCATAATTCAAATATTGACTGGAGATGACCTACGTGGTCATTTCTATTAGTGGAGAACATACTAAGATCATCCATAAAGATGATTATGTACTTACCTATTAATCCCTTAAATGTGTGATCCATGACTCACTGAAAGGTGTCTCCTATATTTATTAGGCCAAAAGGCATCCTTTTATATGCATAATTCTCCCACTTCATAGTAAATATAGTCTTCATTCTATCCTCTAATTATACCAGTATTTGATTATATCTTTAAAATCCATCGAAGAAGGACGCCATTTCAGATCCACTTACTATTTGTATTAATTAATTATAGAAAGGTACGGGTAATTATATTTTTAAAAAGCTTTTTTTAAGTTTCTAAAATCAATACATAACTTGATTTCAATATTCTTCTTTCTGACTAGGACCAAATTGGCCACCCAAGTAGAATGTCTGATTGGGAAGACTATTCTTGAACTTAACAATTTTTCCACTTCTCTTTGAATGAGAGGCTCTAGGATAGGAATCACCGGTCTCTATCTTTGTCTGAATTTATTGTGGTATGGTTTCAAAGGAATTGTATGAGTGATGACCTTAGGGTTATAAAACTTCAAGTACTAATATGTCCAATTAATCACATCTCTATATCGAGTGATTAAATCCTTCACTTGTCTTTTTTTTTTGGGTGCAGTTAAGGCCAATGTTAACATAATGTTAGATATGTTCATCTCCTAAATTCTCCCTTTTGAAGGCATATTTGTTAACCTAGTTTGTCTAAGCTATTGAGCCTGAGGATCTATGTCAAATGGTCTTTCTAAAGAGACCAACCCAATTGGGATGTAATTCTCTTTGAGCTAGAGAATATCTTTCTTGTCTAGATCCTCTTGATAGAGATTATTGACCTCCTTATCATCGATTATTTGGGACTCAAATTCACTTGAATTGGTTAGAAACTAAATGATTTGTTGATCATCATCAAAGACTTGGAAATTTTCCACATTATCAAGAACAATAGGATAAGGTACTAATTCAATAGAGAATATTTTTACCTTGGATTGTTGGAGAGGCTCCAAATTAATAGCAATATCTAGTGAGTCTATAGATTGATTTTGATCTCTAAGAACTGATAATATATTGAAATCTTCAAAGCTCTTTTAATCAGATCTCATGCTCTATGCTTATACCTTTTCAAATAAGATAGCTTGCATTGGTATTTTTTCTAACCTTATTAGATTCTATCTCTAAGTCACCAAATACTAGCACGTGTTTTACATTGTTCTTGAGTGAAAAATACAATCATAGAGTTAAGGCTTCATACTCAGTCCTATTGTTAGTCTAAGGGAAATGTAATATGTATGTTTGAAAGAAAATTTTATCTTATGGATCAATCAGTTCAATTCTTACACCTGATCCTTGTTTGGATCTAGTGCCATCAAATTGTAGAGTCCATAGTTGATTAGATTTTTTAGATTCTATCTCTTGTATTTGATTTTAAGTCATAAAAGTGTATATGCCAAGGCTAGGAGTCTCATACTTTACCTCTTCATTCCTCACATTATACTCCATGATAAGATACTTCATCCTTGGTTCCTTGCCAATCCAGATCTAATTTGAAATGCCTCTCCATGGTATCTAGATGTGATAAAATTCTACATAGAGATATCCATTAACATTTTAGACTAGTCACTACTCAACAACAATCCATAACCTTCAAGTATGTCTATTATAAGGATATCAATATCATATGGACTTGTGGTTAGAATTCTACTTGAACATGTACATTAGTTAATTCTCCAACTACAAGTACCACTATCTAATCTAATTATGAAATTGTTCTCTTCAAAGAGATTAGAGTCAAACCAAGCTTTTGACATATGGAAGTAGGCATAATAGTTGCTAAGGCTCCAAAATCAACTTAAAAATTATGAATATTCTTACTAGATGCTATGATAATTAGCAAAAAAGGTTGAATTTTTGGCTTAATTTTATACTTGACATTGGTGTTAGAAGTTTTTTCTTTATCTGTAGATGATTTGGCCCTTTCCACAGGGGTCTTCCCTATGATAGATTTCTAAAGGAGCTCCTTCTATTTAGTGATCTGAGCTAATTCATGAAGAGGTGATATTTGTTTTGATTTTCTTCATATCCTCAATGATATTGTATCCTTGTTTACTTTATTCCTCCTTGTTCTGAAGCTGATCATTCCCTTCTGGGGGAGGTGGATTGTTATCAACTCTAGGATTGGGTGGAATTACCATGCTATTTGGAGGTATGGAAATTTTGAAGGGATGTATGTTCCTTAGGTTGTATCCACCTTTCTGTAATTGTTGGAAAGTGTGAATCTCATTGGTGTTGTCCTCTAGTACATTGTCATCTTCATTTGGAAAGGGAAATTCATGATTCCTAAAGAACATAGTAGTGCCTAAAGGGACAGGATCCTAATAGGATTCTAGTGGATTATGCATCTATTCTTGCCTTACTACTTATTTTTGAAAGATGTTGTATGCTGCACAAAATTCAACATAATCAAGCTCACCATGCTGAGAAGTATTATGGATTTTGCATCAATTTGGTAGAGATATCTATGTCATGTTTATCTTTGGAAGTTTTATAGGTTGCTTTGTGTTATTTTTAAGCATATTAAATGGTCTATTATACCTATAGAATCTATTATTTTTATTACCATATGGGCCATTAACATTTCCCATATTTATTTGCATACTGATGAAGTCATTACTTATCTTTTGGACCACCTTTTGAATATAATATAGCTCCACCTTTGTAGTATCAGTGCCTTGGATAATAATAGTAGAAGATGTAGCCAATTGTTGATTCTATTTGTAACTATTGATTTTTTCATGGTTATTCAAGAAATTGTAATTTGGCTATGTTGTCTATGTCAAAGGAGGTAGTGTGTATAACTAGTTTTAATTTAATACACAAATGTTTTGATTTATATGTGGGATTGGATTTAATGCTGGGAATCCATTGTTAACATTAGGTGTGCTAGGCACCTAGGGATTGAGATGCATAATAGTGTTGATGGCCTATTCATATTCTAATGCTAAATTGGTGGAAATAGCTGCTCTTCTCAGGAGCATCATAATAATTGAATCTAGAGCATTCTTGTACATATTCAATGCTAATGATTATTCTATTTTATACTTTGGGATTAATCATGTATACATATTATAAAGCATTGCATTAAAAGCATGTATTGGATCATTAGGCTCCCTCTTTATGATGGTGAAGTGTTGATATACCAAATTGGGGTTGGTGACCTATCCAAATTATGCAAAAAATCTTCTTGATATGCATCTGAAGAAGTGATGGAATTTTCTATTAGATTCAAATACCAATCATAAGAAGTATCTATTAATGTAAAATAGAAAATCATGCATGAAACATCCTCATTAATAACATTAATTAATCTTAAAGTATCTTTGAAATATTTGATGTGTTCCTCCACTGTTCTTGTTCTTGAAGGAGAAAAGCATGGCATATATTTTTTTAGATTCCTAGGTAGGTCATGCAGATCCCCTAGGATAGAAATAGCAGATTCAACCAACCAAGCTGGTTGAGATATGGGATGATTAACAAGGGAAGTGTTCCTTACTAGGGAAGGTGTCTTTGTTATGTTAGGGATGGTTTGTACAATTAAGTCTCTTATGATTTGACAAGGGTCAAACTAGAAGACTAGCCTAAAAAAATAATATGGTCACTCTCCTAGGTGACTGTAGTGTAACTCTATGTAGAAACTAACCTCTTTTATCATAGGTTAGTCCCTCCTTATAACACTATAAATAGTATGTTGATGATGATTTTAACCACACCAATATTGTAATGAGTTATCCTCTAACATTTTAAGATCTCAATGGAGGTAAACTCCACTCCAGGGCACGAGTTGTAGGTTTGCAATCTTAAAAACTAGGTGATGGAATAATAGGTAGGGAATTTATGTTGTTAACAATGTTTATGGATGGAGGGGTGGTATCTAAAAGGAAGTAAAATAAAGATGAGTTAGTGACTAGATGGTTACTAATCTAGAGTGGATAGGTCTCAAAATAAACTCAAAAAGGAGGGGAAGGTAGAGTAGAAAAGAAAGGTTCTATAACTTTAGGAATCACCTCTCTGGCTAGTTTTTAAGAGGACAAGTGCATTAAAAACCTATAGGTATTGCTAGAAGCTATTGAAAATACATATTTAGACATGGTCAAGTAGTCAAGGATTATCTTGATATAGGAAACTCATAGGCCTCACTCAAAGGTTTCTCCTTTTAGAGAAATTATTGGGCACTCTTAATAAGAAAATTATGGCTCAGGCTTAGTGAGGTATCTGAGACAACTGTTGCATATACATAGGAAAATATATCAAATGAAAGCACCTTTACACACTTAGGAATATGAATCAATCAACTTAATTTCCAAGAATCAATGCAATTTACTAATCCTTCAATAGTTGTTACACATCTAATACTAGCATATCAATCAAGATAAGAAAGAACTCATTCATAGATTTTGCACACTAAGAGTTATTGAATCATATAATCAAAATAAATAAGCCTAATTACATAAATATTGGAAAGAAGATACATAGACACATGATTTGACAACCCAAATTACTTCTGCTCATGTATATTTAAAATCTGTTGACCCTTCAAAATTGTGGGTTACATGTGTTTAAATAGACTTGGGAAAGGGGTCACCTCATCCTCCAAGTTCATGCAAAATACATTACATGTCATAATCAGAAATTAAATTCTAATTGTGGTCTTAAAATATATAAAGTTATCTTATAATTTTTAATAACTTTAGTTATCCTTTACAAGATCATGCAATGTGTGCATGTGTACAAAATGAACAAGGAACTTTTACAATATTGCTAGAACCATAAAGAAAACTATAAATATGAAATATTAACCACTATAGAATGTACATGAAAAGATATTGGCCCTTTACAAATGTGTTGACATCTGCATGGCTGCCTAGACTTTAGTTGGCACTATAACTATATATACCAACATATAATTGGAAGTAGTATCTTAAGTTTGCTTCTTCTTCACCTCTATCTTGAGCCATCACTTATGTGACACATCATGATATTGTCAAATTATGTCCAAGTTTAAAATAGGGGGTATATGCACCTTGTTGATCTATCCTAAGAGCTTTGCATGCTCTACTTTAGTCATTTGGAAGTTGATTTTGAAAATCTCAACTTTACTCACCTTTTTCCGTTCAAAGCTTAAGTCAGTTTCAATGTTCTCCAATAGAAACCCTTGTAAACCTTGTTTGAAATTGTCTAAGGCCTATTGAATGAGTTGATCAAATTTGATCTTATTGATGAAATTTATTGTATCATGCTTGACTTTTGACAATTTTAAGTTATTCAAAATTTGTAGGATGAGTGTCTCATGCTCTTGGTATTTGGGGAGTAAAGCCCCAACTGCTATCAATCATTCCCTAGCATCTTGTGTCTTGATGACTACCATGTTGAGGGCATTAGATGAATATCATGATGTCATGAGATCCAAATGGATATAAACATTATTAGTTCTATAAATAATTAACATCTTTAATTTATTCACGTCAGATTTGAAAGAATTAAACAATTTGTGAGTATTGGTAACATGGGGGGTTAATTCAACCTGCATAAACTCTAATGCCTCTAAAGAATTATAGCACTTTGATGTTGCCTCTTAGACCTCAGCTTTAATGCCATCTAGGATATGCAATGTCTATTGTTTCTCTTTTGTTCTCTCTCATTCTTGTCTTTCTAACTTTGTGCCTTCATAAATAGCCACCAAGGCATCTTTATACACTTCAACCATATATTTGAAGTCTTAATTATAGGGGGATTGACCCAATTGTGTATTTTCCTTTTGTTTAAGGAAAAAATTCATGCCTCTCTTCTAGGATTATTTATCTACTAGCATAATTCTCCATCTTCCTCTTTCTTATGCTCTAAATACTCCTAGATGGTTTGTCAAACAAAGTTATAATAAACATGATCTTTATTATTTTGAAGTTAGGCAATTGAGAAATTTTGGCTTTTAAATAAATAGACCATAGAATAATTGTCAATTGGTTAGGTTCTATCTACTTTGTGGTTTTAACCAAAACCTATTCTTCACCATCCTCTACTGGTTGTTTCCTTTTTCCTACCTTGAAGAGGGTATCAAGTAGGGAAGGCCAGATGATTTCAAACCAATCTAAGCCTCCATATTGGGGGAGTGGATATATTTCTATAACTTGTTTCTTTTCCTTTTTCCCCTTATCTAAACTTGTGACAATAGTTTCCTAGTATGAATTTTTGGATGGCATGAGGAGAGTGATTTGGGTGGATGAGACGTGGGCTAGGGAGTGGCCATAACTCTTTGAATCTTTCTATATGCCCTTTTATTTTTTAAGGATTTGACTATGGTAGTGCTATAAGGAATACTAGAAGTGGCCATGATGGAAGTGGATGGCATGGGGGTAGAAGATGGATCAAAAGTGGTGGAAGGTAGAGCAATATTAGAAGAGTCCTTCTCAACTTTTGAGGTGAGTAGAGGAAAATTCAAGAAAGAGGAGAAGGTTGATGGATCATCAGAGGTGGAAGTAAAAACTTCCACCTTAGGAGTTTTCAATATAGATGAAATTGACATAGATCCAAAAATGGGAATAAAAGAAGAAAGTAGGGAAGTAGCCTGTAAAAGAAAAGCCTTTTTACCTATGGTGCCTTCTATAGATGGAGCTTTCCCTTAGTCGGACAAGAGGTTGTATGCCTAGGATCTCTCTAGTTCTAATAATTCATCAAGATCTTCTTCTCCTTCATCCTCTAATTATTGAGGCATTTTAGATGGACTTTGTGATTGATAAATTATAGGACTTCTTATGGGGGTGAGTCCTAGGCTTCCTCTTATAGAAAATAGTAGTCTTAGAATATATGGAGGATCCTTGTTGTGCTAAGACATTTGCTTCTTGTGTATCTATTCTTGCTGATGCAGATCCTTGTATTTGAGGGGTAGCTATATGCATTTATGCTTTGCATCTAGGTACTCTTTTATTTTTTATTCCTCATCAAAGGAATCTATATTAATTGGATCTCTTAGAGATCCCATAAGATCAGGTTCACTTACCCATGGTTCCTTCTTGACAACCTTTAATGTTGAAGGAAGTTCTTATGAAAGATCTCCTTGTTCTTTAGACTGCTCTATTATCTAGCTTTTCCAAAAGTTTGAGGATGTCCATCCTACAAAGAGTGGATTTATACAATGGAATTCCTTAATAATGATTTAAGGTTCCCATCGAATCACTTTTATGTGATCCTCCTTCAAATTGATTACTCTTTCCCTCTCCGTGGCCTCATCATTATTTTGTACATCCATGACTAAGAAGTCTTAATCATAATGGATGTGTTGGTAGGGGATACTAAAGCCCTAAATGTGTTTTTATATGGAACCATGAGGATCTTAGTCCTTGTATAATACTATGGGAAAGTGATAACTATTCCTTTTTCCACCCACATCTCCAAATTGCTTCCTCATTGTGTAGCACATCCTACCAATGACCATATGGTGCCCATATAATGTGTCCTTATTTTTGGTTAGGTCTTCCTCAATGCTCCACCAGAGATGGAAAGCAATGTCTTACTTTACCAATTTATTAGGTACATACTTTGGGAGGTTTAGGGGATTAACCTTGTGTTTGAAAATCATGAAACTAGTGTAATTAGGATATAGAAAATAATCACCTCTTACAGATAGTGTTTTCAAAATGCTTGCTCTAACTTTAGGCATTAGTGACACATGGATTGATTGACAGACCTATCGATAAACATCCTCAATGATCTAAACTATGTTCTTGGTATATGCATAAAAATTCAAAAATTAGAAATGATCACAAATGTGATTCTTGATATAGTCGATGTTTGGGCTCCATAACTTGTCGAGGACTTTATACAATGTTCCCATAATAGCATCCAAAAGATAAGACATCATATAGAAGTGGCCTATCATAATGGGCTGATTATTTTTATGAGTGACTGATTCTCTTAGTTGGTAGCTTATAATCTCACCCAAGGTGAATGCTACATCACTAGTCATCATCATATGCAATAATGGTACCTAGTCCAAATTGAGGAAATGGATGTTGGGCATGCTATAGAGCGTATTAAGTAGTGCCTTGAAAATCCACACTCCCATCCTAAATTTATTGATAGGAGTGGGATTTTTACCTTTATATGCCATGGTTTCCTTAGGGAGAATCCTTGAAGTCAACACCTATTCCATTAAATTGTCTTGATTCTAGGAAACTAGCCTATGTTTGTCAAAAGAAGCATCTAGTGCTGGTAATGACAAATACCTATAGAAATATGATCTAAAGATGAATTTTATGACTATTTAGTCATCCATATGATGTATAAAAGGATCTTGTGTAACTTTTCCTATGAAAAATAAGTCTTAGAGGATATTGATGCAGGGCATCACCTTAGGCTTGGCCATAGCCAAATACAACCCTTATCTCTTTAGTGATAGAAAGTCTATGATAAATAGTCACTTATTAGGAGATAGATTTCCATCTAGTGAAATATGCCAATAGAATCAACAACATCCCATAATTAAAAGTATTTGGCATACCTATTGTCAAAAATGGTGGCATTAAAGACAGTGTCTATGAAGTCTATGGAATCTTTAATAGAAAAAGGTGATGGTGGTAGTGCTCCCTTAAATGACTTGGATGATGATGCCATTGTAATTATGTGTAGTGATTACAGTCTTCTTACATGTTATGTGAATAATTTTCCTTTATGTTAATCATTGGTTTTCTTGTAATAATCTCATAGGTTGCTAGGGATTTTGTCATGCAGGATAACAATCGAGCTCGAGTTTATTTGTAAGAAATGAATACTTCAATGGTTGCACATTGTGTATATAGATTTGGAATTGAATTATTGTTTGTGCATTATAAATTCCCAATGCTTACCTATTTTTCATTTACCTACCCAGTTCAAATCTCTCATTCTTTTAGTTTGGTGGGCAACGTTAGCAAGTATTAGGAAATATTTTTTTTATCAACTAAGTATAGTGGGATTTTGATTCAGTCAAGAATTAAGAGTTGGGGTTTGTGTTGTGTTTTATCTTTACAAAATATCCAAATAAATATTCCAGACACAAAGGATGAACAAAAATCTTAAAGACAAAATCTATCAAATAAAATGTCCTATACAAAAAACCAAACAAAAATCTTGAATAAGTTTCTCTGAATAAAGTTAGTCCTAAAAAATTGCATAGTTCAAAAATCTCCAAAAAAGGTATTAATAAAGTTATTCCATAAAAATATATAGATACCATTCTTTATTTTCTAATTTAAAGATTAAGGATAAATCCATATATAACTTGCATAAACATGTAGAAGTAAAACTCAACAAACAAGGCCAAAATTTGAACAAAGTGCATCCTCATTTCTTCAAGAAGAAAATGGGGATATTGGGTAAAACATATAATATTCAAGGTGAATCTAACCCTTATAATTTTTAACAATTACAAGACTATGATGTATTTAAAATTTCCAACCCTTGACCCCTTACCGAGTGTTCCATTCCAAGAATCTCAATGTTTTAGTTTCTCGATCAACTCTACACAAGGTTATCATGATTACCCCAAAATCATTGGTAATATACCACCTAACCTCTTAGATTCTAATGATGATGAGACAAGACAAGATCAACCTCAAGATAAAAACTTTTGATCTCTGTCCTCATCTCATTTCCTATCTTCCACCTTCTATAAAGCCACATTCCCATTAACCACCTAATGATGATATTCCCATAATCTTAACTAAGACTCAACACTCTATTCATCATGCCACCTCTGATGAGAAAGTCATCCCTAGTTGTGCAACTAATCTTCATACACCTGAGTATGATGATGGTTATACCTTAGATGACCCATTTCTAGGAGGTCTTGTTTAGGCTCAAGATGTTGAGATCCTTAGTTATCATTATTATTTGTTTTATTCATTATATTTATCTTATTACATTACATATTATATAGTTCCTAATATTATCATTATTCTTATTATTCATAGGGTAGAGATGGTGCACACACCTCCAGTTTTTTAAGAACCTCTTAGGAGCATGCTTATGGATTATGTTATGATTAGTCCTTATCAATTCACTAGATATCAAGATCCTTATAGATGGCTTACCCTTGAGATGATTGATACTATCCTTCAACCCATTATGCATCCTACTCCTCTTTCAACTGAGCCTAGCCTAGATTATATTCCCACTTTCCCTTTAACTGAATCTCTTCCTAGTTCTTATCCTATTTTTCCTTTAGTCGAGCCTTGTCAAGTCTCTCCACCAACCCCACCTCCCCTTGGTGATGGCCTACTTCCTTTACCATAACTTCATCCTCTACCTTCCTAATGGGTTGATCAACTATATTGTGACATTCATAAAGCTACAGAGCTTTGTGACATTTACAATTTTCCCCAATTTATGCTTCCACTCCCTTTGTTAGTACACCCACAAAGTCTACTAACAATTGTATTTGTTATTTACATGACATAGATAATCATTCCTCCACTCATTATCATAAGCTTTGATAATATATAGATACCTTATATCCTACTCTTCCTCAATATACAGACAAGGTTGTACTTCCCTCAAAAGTATTACTTGAATATATTCCCAAATATGGAGAGGTATATTACCTATGGCACCAATGCAGTATCCATCACATTGATCATTACCGCATCCTCAAAAAACATCTATAAGATCACCTTATGATCATTCCCATGCCTATTATCCCTCCTACCATAGGTCAATTACACAAGAAGGCTCTACTTTATTCCCCCATGGCTCCCCCACCTATGGCCACTTCTTCCCCTATGGTTCCCCCACCTATGATTCTTCCACTTGTGATCCCTCCACCTATGGATCCTTCTTCACTTGTGGTCCCTTCTCCACCAGTGACTCTTTCATGTCCCATAAATTCCACTCCTATTCCTTCTCCTGAGTATCCCATGCACTATGGCCCTCATGAGCATGATCCTTCAGAAATAACTACATTTTTTGCTGAGGAGATTTGATAAGAGATATTTTCCCATTTTTATCTAAAGATTGATGAGACCCTCATTCACTTGTGGTCCCTTCTCCACTAGTGACTCTTTCATGTCCCATAAATTCCACTCCTATTCCTTCTCCTGATTATCCCATGCATGATGGCCCTCATGAGCATGATCCTTCAGGAATAACTACATTTTTTGTTGAGGAGATTTAATAAGATGTATTTAACCATTTTTCTCTAAAGATTGATGAGACCCTCACTATAGTTAGAGTCCATCTTCATTGAGATTTATTAGATGTTATGGATAATGTATGTAGACAAATTTACCAGTATTTATGAACACATCATGGTGTTCCTTCACTTTCTTCTTCATTTTGGATTGGAAGTGTAATCCAAGTTTATATTTATCTACTTTATATCATTTGACATTGTCCCAAATTCTTCTCTATCTTATATGGATATTTATATTTAGCACAACATGATATCTAAGGTGTCATTTTCTTTTTTTATGATATCTTATGGATTTTTTTCATGATTACATGATTTTTCTCTATGAGTTCATTTATTTTTGTGGATGTCTTACTCTTTTCTCATGATTTTTTTCTATCTTATCTCTATAACATAGATAATAATTATTGTGACTTAGTTATACAAACCTTTCACCCCTTAGTCCTTTTTTTACCATGTGATCAGTTAGAAAATTATTCATCTCATTATAATCTCCTTTTACCGATCCATATAGGATCTCCCTTTATTCACCTTCTTTCCTTTCACAAACTAAGCATACACATGGTTAAAACTTGATTAGTTCATATTTAAGCCTAAGTGTTTTAGCTAGTCACATCTTTTGATACTTAGCTTCTTTTAGTAAAAGTTTCACTCTCTCTCTCTCATGATTGGTCATTCCAAATATGTATGGAGGAGGAAGTTTAAAAATCCATAAAAATTTAAAACCCAAATAATTTTAAAAAGAAATGATACAAAAGGTAACATTAAATATTTAAAAAGTAAAATCACACTAAAAGATGTGATTCAAAACACATCTCCTTTTTCTAATCTAAGATCAAACTCCATAGTTGGCCTCATGATAGAGCTGAAGTCCATTAGGGTGTGGTAGGCCAGTAAATTAAAAAAGGAGAATAAATAAATAAAATCTCTTAGTGCTACCTACTTTCTCACACAAGTACCCAATCTTCGTAGTAGGCTGATAGATATGTAAGAGGTCTTGAGGAATGCAGAACACATTATGGGAATCTAGGTCCATTTTAATTTCCTTCTCCAAAAAAACTAACATGATTTAATCTTTATACAGCTATGTGCTTATTGTGAACATGTATCCTTTGTATAATAATGTTCACTAATCATTTAGTGTTTTTTCTATGTCCTTAATGTGCCTCATGTTTCCTAAGGTCTTCTCATAAGATGCCTACATTATGATTTTTTCATTCCCTCTTTCATTTCCCATAATCCTAATATTTCCACTTGAGAAATATTGTTTTTTTCACTAATCACTCCCCCTAGTGATTACGTTTGTGATTTGCAGTGCAAGACCTTAGATAGGACTTGGCCTTCCTCACAAATTACAAAATTACCATTCCTAACATGCCCTTTTAACATATTTATCTCATTATTTTCACTTCATTGGTGTTCCTTTTGTGAGTTGCAATGTAGGAACATGGATAGGACATGATCTTACTCACAAAATTTTCTAATACCCAAGTCAAAATGAAATTACATGTGTCAAATTTGAGATAAGTCATGATAGATCATGAGTTACACATCATTGACATGCTTCCCATCTTGATATAGTATGTTTTATGCTTACTTCATTGATATTTCACTTTTGAATTCTTATTTTCCAATTGCATGTAAGAATACAACCAATTTTCTTAATTTTTTCGTAATTCGCATCTTGAATTAATATGATCAATTTACATTCATTTTTCCAATTTTGTTTCTCTTTTATACTTCCCAACGTGATTTAGTATGATTGATTAACTTAATTGTTTTATTTTTATACCATTTGGTTTTCATGTGCCTTCTATTTTATTACATTATTTTCATACTTCCCAACATGATATAGTGTGATTTTACTTGTTTTAATTTAGTGAAAATCTCTTTCATGGCTTAAAAACATTTTGTTATCCTTTTTACCATCTTTGGTTTATTATACTTAGTCATATTTTATAATTACACATTTCCCATCATGATATAGTAAGTAGTACATTTGTTTTTGATTAATTATAATTTTCCAAGTCATTTTTGCCTTTTTATTTGAAACCATGCATATGTTTCACATAATGATAGAAAAGAAAACACTCCACATATATTTCCCATACCATATACAAAAAAATCAAAATACATGTGCCAAGAAGAAATATATCCATTCATCAACATCTAAAACCAAATAAAAATCATGATATTAAAATCCAACTATCAAAATCAAAATCTATATATATCATGCGTTTTATACAATACAAGGTACAAAATACAAAATACACAGCTCTAGCTCTATGACTGGGATCCATCGTGTGTATCATGTGGCCTAGCCAAACTACCCATAGATGACTGGGACTATCCCTTCTACATGGTACACTATAATGAGGTAGTCCAAGATCTCAATCTTGTTACCTATCTTTATAGGTTGGCCACTTGGGCTTGTACCTATCAAAACTAGATTGTGGTAGTCATGTGTGCCACTCGCTCTTAAGCCAAAGCCTACCAAGCCTATGCCCCTCTTAATCCCACCCCTATTAGTGGTTTCCATCCATCCCTACCTGTATACAAATACCTTATATCCTCTCCTACTAGTCTAAATCAACCTACATGGGTAGGGTCATATAATACTATAGGCTCATTCAACATGGTTGGGTCGTATGGTGCCAACACCCCATCCAAAATGTCATGTTGCATAGCCATAAATAGGGATTCCCATATAACATCTTCTATCATCATATCTACAAAAACAAAACTAGATATATATTAGATCACATATATATCTCAAAATCTATCTATCTCCTATAACCACATGTAACTAGTATTTTATACCAAAGCTTAAAATTTCAACATTTCTCATTTGTCCTAGTATCACCAACCATTGTCTCTCTATCTGCTCATCTCTTGAGCACCTCCTCTATATATTACCTCCCCACTATTATAAAGTAAGGATCACCATTTTTACATGCCATGATCTTCTCCTAATAGGTACCTCTATCACCCAACTCTATATTGGAATGGATGTTAGGTCCTCTTATGTCATCACCCTCACCTATGCCTACTCTCATTGATGGTGCCTCTATTTATGGTGTTTCTAAGGTGGTCACTTATCATCCTATTATGGTGATTGATTTGGTGCCTATTACATCCCTACATCTACATCCATTCCTTCTCCTCTTCTTGTCACATGATGTCGTGCTCAACTAGTCCATGGTCTCACATGCCATGGCTTGATATCAAGTCTCTCAACTAGTAATCCTTCTCTTCCTCTCCCCCTCAAATATATAGAATGTCATGCTAAAAAATTAAGCACTACTAAAAAAAATGCTACCTATAGTAGTCCAAACTACCCTAGCAAGCATGTCATTGACTATAGCTATACCCAGTAGGTATAGTGTCTCATGATCCCCATCTAGTCCAACCCTATCACCATGGTCAACTAAATATGCCAAATAGTAGTAATGTGTTTTTAATGATTCCACATGATCTCCCCTCATGTGATTATCTACAAAGTTATCACATGGGGTATACATCTTGATACCTAGTCATGCCACCATCTAGTCACATGAGGTAACCTATCATCCACCATATGGGGCAACCCAGATGGTTGATATATAAGGAACCTATCATATATCCAAGCACTTAAAAAATCCACCAGATCTATGGTCTTATATCCTATGGACAACATCCCATACATAGCATGCATGAGTTAGACCTAGATGATAGACCCAAAGTCATATAATGTTCTCTAATCCTAAATGGACTAACACAAGGCTATCATGTATAGTGGTACCTTAACATCTAACTTGTGACCAAACACTCATAATGTCAAAATTTTGATCAAATACACTAACATACAAACCTGAGTATATCTTATCCAAGCATATCATCCACTTGGCTAGTGCCCATCTTTCCTCAAGATCATCCAGTATCCTTGTGATCATTAGTGTCCTTCCTATAGGTAGTCTAAAAAAATCATGGACATCCACTAATGTGATAGCTACCTATATGGTGTCCCCATCCACCATCTATGAAAAAGTGTTAGTCAACCATTTCCATGATCTAATGAATATGATAATGAGATCAATACTCAGTGAGATGCACCTTATCTCCATAATACCTCCAAAGCCTAGTGTAACTAGTTGTAGCCTATCCACATCCATAAATATCTTTAGCAGATCTGATAGCCATGATGTATCTATCAGTCATCAATACCTCTAACATATTTATAAAATATCAAATAATAAAGGATGTATCAGACCTTCATATCATAAATAATCAAAATACATTCTTAAAAGTTCACCAAACTCAATTGGTTTAATTTAGTTTTTTCTATTTTCTATAGAATCAGCTTGTTCAATACTAAATTAGGCTTATACTTTATTTGGGATACTAAATCGACCCTATCAAATTCCTACTAAATCAATCTATCTAATGCTAGATTGGCCTCCTTATTGCCTTGTGATACTATATTGGCCTAGTTGTACACATTTGGCCTCTGTTATAAATACGACATCAACTATTTCAAATAGACTATATCAACCTTATTATACATAGTCAGCCTTGTCTCCCTTAGCAACCAGGTCGGGTCACTGCTACACAGTCAACCCCTTCTTAGCAAACTAAATTGGCCCACTTCTATGCAGTCATTTTAATTGTTCTCCCTCACCTTAGGACTAATTCGATCAGGTCAACTCTATTTATTGGTATCACTTTTTCCCACCCAATACCCTATTATACCCCTAGCTTACCTAAAAATTTCCTAGGGTTCATTTTGGTTTCTAGATTTTGCCTACTAGTCATTTTTTTGTATTTAACTCACTTTCAAATCCAAATATTCAATAATTTGAAATTTATAGTTATTTATCTTTGTTGCACTCATTGCATATGATATGCATCCTCCCCATCTCAGATGTCATCTCCTCACCATGATGACTCTCTAGTCTTCAACTAGGTCCCTTACAACTCTATTTTCATAGAATAGTAAAAATACCAAATTAAGTATTTTTCACCCTATTTATATCTACCATTCAACAATTATTTATTGTTCAAATATTTACCACTAGATTATGTATTTTGATCATATATTTGTTTATACTATCTCTTTTTCTAAACCATAAAATGTTATGGACTCATGAAATCATAGAGAATATTTTCACCTATTATATGTCTATGTTACAATTTTTTAGATTTTTCCCTCTTTTTCTGCTAACTTCTAGAGGTTCACCTAATGTTCCCCACATGGGACACCTTCACATTTATCACATCTCCTTCTTTATCTAGAACACTAAGATAAGTAAAGGTATGTATTTTTCAATTTCATCCTTTCATTTATCTTATTTTCTCCTTACTGCAATTTATTTAGCTTCATCATTATGTATTTCTATGTTCTTTCTCAAATCACCATCTCGTGTTTAACCTAAATGACACATGATGAAATTAGAGTGGGATATATATAGACATAATATTTTCAAATTTTATTAATTATCCATGCGTTCTATCTTTTAGGAACCCAACAAGTCATAATCTCTCTAAGTGCATGGCTTAAGGGGTGCACCAAGAAAGGGGTGAGCAAACCATTAGTGTTTTTCATAATTGTTGTCCCTATACTATGACTTTCTATCTCTATAATCATCTATAAAAAACATTTACCTAAGATTTTCCTCCTCTTTTGCACCCTCCTCTAATCATTTTCTGGCTTCATTATCCCTTCCCTATCCTAAAATCCTTTTTAATGGTTTACATTACCCTATCAACCACATCAACTTTGTAATCTAATTGATAAAAATTATTTAGGGTCTAGGTCGACCCCTGACAGACCTAGACTGGGACCTAATTTATTTTTATCAATAACGATACAAGGTCGATTGTGTTGACCTTATTGGCCTAAACTTTTAGAAAAGACTATCATTAGATAGATGTCTATATAAACACATACATTTCATTATTTATTAGAGAAGGGAATAATAAGAGATATATATTGCATAATTACCTATCCACCATTCTACTTGAGGAGCAAAGCTTAGGGTTTCATAATTTCTTTGGAGATATAGATGTTGTCTTACGGAGGATTCTTTTAGATGCATTATTATGAAGCTTATAATTGATTTATCCTTATCATCCTTATATACCACAATAATCACTTGTAAAACACCTTGGCCAAGGGAGAGATTGAGGCTCAGTGGATTCATCTTCAAAGGTAAGTATTACTAACTTTTTTCCTCCTTTGTAAGATTAGATAGATATGCATTTGTACTTATATCCCATGCATTAGGGTTCCATATACATTGACATGAGTATATTTCTTCTATGCATGTTTAATTTTAATGTTTATTACCCCCACTTTATGCCATGAGCTTAGTGAACATTATATTAGACTTTACTTTACTTGTTATCATTTTAGTTAATATGAAAACATAGAACCTTGTTATGGTTATTGCATAGTTTTGATTAACTAGAGGCTTTGAAACCCTCTTTAGTGAATTTATTGTGGTAAGATATCCACTGGCTAGGTCTAGTAGATCCATCTTAGTCATGGCTTCGAATATCTAATGTATCGATAATTAAAAGTGTAAGTAGGATTTATATTCTTTGAGCTAGGATTGATCTATAGATCAGTTGAATTTCTTTTTGCATACACATACTAGCCAAACAAGGCCACAATCTTCCCTTGTTCACCCACATGCCCAAAAAAAATATTAATCGCTATTTTTAATATAACACTGTTCGTAAGTTAGTTTAACACATTTTGTACTTTCATAAATATTACACATTCATATCTATTACTATTTTGAGGGACAATTTGTAACCCTTGATTAGTTTACATTTTTTAGAAAGTTTCTGATTTTGACAAATTCTGTAGATTATTGTATTTTCATGTCATAATTCAAAGTAAATTTAAGTCATATTAAATAAAATATGGTTAAATACTAGCCTATGAACATGTTAAAATAGGGAAAAATGTTATAATTTTATCTCTTATTGTTATATGTTTATATTGTAATATGGAAGAGTTTAATTAAGAGTTGGGATCACTAAGAATCAATACATTTTGTTGTATTTTATTCATTTCTTGAGGATGAATTAAAAAATAATCCACTTATGAAACTTCATAAGTGAAAATTTAAACTATATTTTTTATCCTCAAAATCAATTAATATTATTAGCATTTATGGATAAAAATTATCACTTCTTGTTAAAATATGTTACTTTAAGTCATAAGGATAACCTATATGAAGTGACTTGTTCCTTGAAATTAACTAAAATATAATTAAATTAATTAGAATATTAAATCTTATAGAAATATTTCTCTCTTAAAATAAATTATTAAATATATTATGATAATATGATTAATTTTTTAAAAATTGAATTATGTTTAGTCACAAGCATTACTACACTTATATCAAATAAGGTGATTCATAGGTGTTGACTTAAGTCCCTACTATTATGATGATGATGATGATGATGATGATGATGATGATGATGATGATGAGGTTGATATTTTTAGACATATATCACATGTGATACATTTATTATATTTTATTTTTTTCGTGTTTGCCTATACCTCTAAACAAGTTAATTGAAACATAAATTAAGTTAAATACTTTTAACTTTAAAATATATAAAGGTTACAAATGAGATATGATTAACTTATTTAAATTGGTAATCTAATATGAGGTCTTGTGACTCTTTTTGATGTTAAAAAACACATTTTAAGGTAAATAGTTGGCATAATACTAATGAACTTAAATAAACATATCACTATCAAGATGAATCTAAATATTGATAAGACTTAGATGGGTTATCAATATATATTTAAATATTGGTTTGAAATTGGTTAGGGTTCTCTTTGCAATAGAAAAAATGTCATGCCTTGTTGATAAGTATACATAATAAAATTCATCTTTATTATTGGATTAGTTATTACTAAAATGTGATTTTTTAAAAGTTTCTAATCATATTTTAAATGTGATTGACTCTTTTATGCTTGATGACCAACACTTTTTAAAGGTTATTAAATTTAGTTTAAGATTATTTATATTAGAATAAGAAACTTACGTTGTAATTTTATGGATATGATGTTAATATACTTTATTTTAGGTTATAAATATAGTTATGGGTTTGTTTTATAAAATGTTAAGTTTTATTATTGATATTCAATTCTCTTGTGTGTAAAAGTTACTATTTTTTGTATTCCATAATTATTGACATGAGATTTGGTGGAAAAATGGGTTGTATTTCAAGATTGTATTATATTTGTTTTTATATAAACTTAGTTGAAAACTAATTTTTAAATAGTAATATATATAATGTATTTGTATGTGTGTGTGTCAATAAAATAAGTAATCAATTTGTATTTTATTGGTTTTTTCAAATATTTTTCAATGAAATTATAAATCTTTTTTAAAATTTATTTAAAAAAAGTGATCGACTTTTAAAATTATTTTTGATTTTTTTTTAAATACTCTCGAGATTTATATTTTTATCAATAACATAATAAATATATTTTATCATTATCCATATCTATAAACCATCATAACTATCGAATTCCATTCAATCATTTAATTTTATATAAACATATAAATATGACTCCTCAACTTTAATCAGTAATAAAATTATTTATTAAAAAATGATTACTTAATTATTTTTTATTAACATCATCAATTATCGAGTATAGAAAAACTATATCTAATTGTGATTTTTTTGAAAATTAATGTATAATTTATTTATCCCTAAATTAATAGACACCTTGGATTCCCCCATATCAATTCGTGTCTTTTCATTCAAAAATGTTAGAAATCTTTTGTGGGTAAAAATATTTTCATTCAAAAAAAATAAACATATTTTGTTGAGTTTGTTAAGGATAAGAAGATGGATGCTAATGGAATATTTGTTAGTTTTGATGTGTTATATTTTTTCACCCAATGACATTGACATGGTTAGGTTTGTAACAAATTTTGAAACACTGAGATTGGAGGCATTTTATCTAATCTCTACATTTTATTTTCATTTGACAATTCTTTATCCACTTTCATTTATAGTTGCGAATCTATGGAGAATTTTGAAGGGAGGAAACTCAAAACCTTTTTAATAAATTCAAAGATGTCAAAAGTATATGTAGATGATAGTAATACTTGTTACTAATATGGGTGTAATATATTTCTTATTTTACAGTATATTTTAAAAATATTTATTTAATTTATTTTACATTGATTAGTTTAGTTTTGTTGGGACAAATGTTTGAGTGTAATTATTTTTTTATTTATTTAGTTTATGATATGTTTTATTAGAAAACCATTTTGATAAAATATTAGTTATGTGAATGATTTTGTTTAATAATGCAGTCAAATCTAAATATGTAAGTATTATAAATAAATTTTAAACATATCAGATATTAATCCATTAATATCAGTTTTAGATTTTTATGTCTTAACATTTCTTTGTGTTATGAAAGATTTTAATATCATATTATTTAATTGTATTAAGTTTCTGGTTACTTTAAAGAATTAAGATGTGTGGATATTTTTCAAATTAATAATGTGAAATTTTATGTAACATTTCAATAATTTAATTTGAAAAAATTTATTCGATAATTCAACGTTTCATTTTAAATGACAATTATCTTGCCGATCAAAATCATGTTAAAAACAATCATTTATTTAACATTTCCATTTAAATGTTAACATTTTTATAATAAAATAAATAAATATTAAAAAAAATATATTATTTGATAATAATAAATAAACATTTTTTAAATAATTTAAAAAATAAAAAATAAATAAATAAAACGAAGAAGAGAAATGTTTCCTTAAAAATGAAGGACACTTGGCTGGAATTGTTAATTGGTAAGAAAATGATAAAATGATAAATAAATAATAAATAAACAAATTCAAGAGCTAAAAGAAAGGGGAAATGGAAAAAGCATGCCATGGAGGAGAAGTATACATAGAGTATAAGAGAGCCATGGACGGATAAGGATGCCATAGAGATGGGAAAGAAGAAATTTAAAGGTTTCATTTCCTTAATAAATTCTTTTTATTTTAAATTTTGCACATTTATTATAACCCTAAGATACTTTGTTGAAACTACCGTAAGATATTTTGTTGAAACTATTAATGGTTTGCTTTTTTTTTAAAAAATTATTATTATAAAAAGATAATATGTGAGTTCCTTCATTTCTTATTTAAAATAGTTAATTTTTTAATTTATTTTGAAAATGTATATATGTAAGTGATTATGGGGTTTTTTTAATTTGCTTGTTTGATATACGTAGGTGATTGTGGTCTTCTTTAGTTATTGTTTGTTTGATAAATATTTTCATTTATGTACTTTTATTTTTTTAATATTGAAAATTTAAAAATTTAATATTGTATATAATTATTAATTTCATAATTTATTTATAGATATTATTATTATGTTAATTTATTGAAAAATTAGATTTAAATTTATATATTTTACATATATAAGTCATTTAAACCATGTTATAGATAATTATTAATGTTTATGTTTTCATTAAATAAAAAATATTTTAACATTTTATATTATAAATATTTTACTTGAATTAATACATGTTTGAATACATGCTAATAATATGTTTGAATACATGCTAATAATATGAAGAACTACATACATAATTAAATACCAACTATTAGATAAAAGATCTCATATATTATAATGAATAATAAATGTCGAACAAAATGAATACTTTATTTAATGCTTTCCTTCATATTCTAGAATACATGTTAAATGTATGAAAATTTTCATACACAATTTAATGTTTGCCAATTGTTTGGTAAAGTGCTTCATATGTTGGAATAGTTGTTAAATGTATGGTGAAATGTATATATGTTCAAACTCATGCTAATTATTTGATACAATACATCAAATATTAAGATTCATGATAAATATATGATAAAATAAGTATATTATTGATTGAATACCAATTATTTTGTATAATTATTTACGTGTTAGAATGCATGCTAAATGTATGACAAAATACATATATATTTCAATACATAAAAATTATTTGAAAAAATGTGTCACATGATAGATTCATGTTAAATTTGTGAAAAATTACATAAATATTTAAATTAATACCAACTATTTTGATAAAATATCCCACATGCTTGAATGCATGCTAATTAATTGATAATTTTTTTATATACATAATTATAATTATATATTCATGGATGGAAATAAATCTGTTAATACCTTCAATAAAATAATTTTATGCATAAGTATGACCATATAATCATGGCTATAAATGATTATATTAAGTCTTAAATTAAAGTAATTTTATGTATAAATATAACCACATATACATGGTTATAAAAGACTTTATTTTATTACCATAAAACAGAGTTCTTTATATATAATTATAACTACACATTTATGGCTAGAAAAGATTGCTTTATGGTTCAAAATAGAGTAATTCTATAAGTAGTTATAGCCACCAATTTATGGATAGAAATAATTACATTATGGTTTTAAAACTCTTAGTTAAAAATAGAGTTTTTTAGTTATAATTATAACTACACATTTATGGATGAAAATAATTAATTTATAATTAATAATAAATTTATTTTATATATGATTACAATCACACATTCATGACTTAATAAGATTAATTTATAGTTTAAAATAATATTTTTATATAAAATTAAAATCACATTTTCATGATTAAAAATAATTATTTTATGCATAATTAAAACCACACATTTATAAATGTAAATTATTACTTTAAAATTTAAAGCATATTTAATTTATAAATATGTACAGCCACGCATGCATGGATGGAAATAACAACATGATAGCTCAAAATAGAACTATTAGATTCACATGTACAACCATAAATTTATGGTGAGAAATAAGAGCATCATGGCATAAAATAGAATGTGTATTAAACACATAAATTAAACCTACCTACTCCATCGAACTAAGATAAATATAATTGAGGTGATTTATTGTAGATTATATGTATTATTGTCTTCCTTGTTAATGTCCTATAAAGCATATGAGTAGCTTGGTTAAAGAAGAACACAATTTTTCTTGAAAGATGGACACCACGTTAAGGATTATACTTCATGTTATTCCATGCTTATTTATAATTGGTTTTCTAAACATAGATATCATCTAGATTGGCTGCAATTATTTTTTATTAGATTGAACTAGCTTAAGCGTGGTTGAAATGTAATTTTCCTTTGAGATTAAGACAAGTATAGATGATTATATGTCTTGAAAATTCTTAATGGATGTATCTAATTAGTTTTGCATAGTTATTTTTGTTATATCTTATTATGTGGTATTATTATCTTTCGTGCAAATTTTATATTGATTTGGGTGTATTTATTGATTATAGAGAGTAAATTTTAGTAGTGAATATTTATTAATTCATGAATATTTTAATTTTTGGATTTTAGTTTTGGCAAAATTTTAAGGTCGATAGATGGGATTGAATCGTTAAAACTTTAGGAATATAAATTATTTTAGGAGTTGGCTCACCAAACCTTTACAACATTATCTTAGAAAGTAGTTTCATTCATCTCTCTCTCTCTCTCTCTCTCACACACACACACACACAAACACACTATATATATATATATATATATATATATATATATATATATATATATATATATATATATAATTTTGGGGGTTTGACAGAGTTATTTGACATAATTATTTGGCAGATTTATTCGAACTTATTGTTCAATTGAGCCATTCAACCCTACCATTCAATAGAGCCATTTGACCTTATTATTCAACCAAGCCATTTGAATCTGCAGTTTAGCCCATCCATTTGGCTCAATCGTTCAACCCTGTTGTTTGGTCGAGTCATTTGACCCTATCATTTGGCCAAGTCATTTAACCCTATCATTCAACCTAGTCATTCGGCCCAGTCGTTCAGCTCTGAGAGGACATAAAGCATGGTGTAAAAAATTGAAGCCTATGTTATAAAAATATCGATTGGGTAGAAAACCTATAAATCAAAAAAAAATTCTAGATCTGTGTATTCACCAAGCCTACAAATTAGATTCACCTAAATAAATCTAAGGAGGTTTCATATATGAACTCTTAAAATTTATCCTATGATTATATAATGTAAAATGAAAAAAATAAAATAGAACAAAATTCAAGATTATTTATGTAGTTTTGATGGGATATATTATAAACCTTAGATTTAGTATATGTTTATATTCCATTAATTTATATAAAGAGTTAATAGTGTAAATAATTAAATATAGTTATTCTTCCTATCTTAACCATCACGTCTTGTTCTCTGTGTTTTCTATGTTTGACAATATGTTTTTTCCATGGATGGTTTTCACACCTATTTTTGAAATCATGGATGCCTAATGGGAATAATTATTTTTTAAACAATAATTTAAAACACTGTTTTCTATGTCTGACAATACATTTTTGCCATGTATGATCTTCATACCTATTTTTGAAATCATAAATGCTTGATCGGAATATTTATTTTTTATTCAATGATTTAAAATATCATTACTTTGATTGGTGTTATTGACATTTAAAAAATAAAGTAACCATTGCTTAATATAACCTTTCTTAAGGCACATATTGACATGATTATTTGGCTAAATTATTGTGTCAATTATAGAGGGATCCCTAGGTTAGTCATGATATTTGAATTTATTATTTCATCCATTTAGTAGTTTTGTTATAGACATTCCTTCAACATTAAATTATGTTTCCATACATATGTTAATGTAGTTTTTCATTGTGATATTCACTTGAAGGTGTCTCCACCACATAGTGGATTTAAGTCTTATTTTATATATTTATATATTTATATATATATATATATATATATATATATATATATATATATATATTTTACTAGATTACATTTTGATGGACTTTGATGTGTGTGTATATATATATATATATATATATTTCTTACTAGATTACATTTTGATGGACTTTGATGTGTGTATATTTTACATCTCATATCATGAGATATTGAGTATAGGTGTTGGAAATTATCATTTATTCCATGGACATTTATCATTAATATCTTGGTATTATGTTGACATGATTATTTTGTTTTATTATTATGTAAGAAATTTACTTTTATAAATAAATTTATTATTTATAATGTGTATATATTAATTAAATTTATGTTGATTTATATGATATAAATAATCTAACAACAATTTAGTTACATTTATGAATTATAATTTTTATTTATTTATTGCATTGAAAATTGTATTTTTCATATCTCTCTTCCTTGCCATGTTCTCTTTTATCGATGTGATATGATTTAAGATGAGATAACTATTGAGGATTGAGAAATTTTAATAATTTTCCATGATCAAGTTAGATGTATTATAAGAATCACACATATTTATTACTCAACTTTATTTGAATACAATAAACGATGACAAATTATATTATATATGATATTTAACTTTGTACAGACTAGTCATGTGATTATTTGAGTTGAATCTAAATGATTCATGCAACTTTTTGTGGTAAGATACACTTTCACCTCCATGTGCATTAATGGTCACTACTCTAACGACAGTCAAATGCTGATAAAAGGTGCACTAATATGATTCATAGAATTAACTAAGGGTGATGATGCTCATTATTTTTTGTAGGAGATTGAGGGGCCCAATTAGTTATGGGGCCATTTATGACTATTATCATACATTATTCAAACATCAATATCCATATTAAAATCCTCTTTTAATTAGATGGTTATATTTATTAGGAGAATATCAGATGTTGGATATTGTTGATGGATAAACTAATACAAGTCTAATTTCTTTCTTCCACTTTTTAAAGACCATGCAATAGTCTTGGGTAAAATAGACATGAGCTCTACTAGTTAGGTATCCCACTATGAGTTATATTTTGTGTTTACTTGCTAATAGAGAATGGTGTCTTGGGTAGAAGAGATGTTATATATAGGGTATGAGTATCCATATACCATTTTTATTTTATATTTTACTTTCAATCAACAACTATCATTTTAGGCATAATTGATGTTAACTCTAGAAAAAAATTATCCTAGTACGAGTTATATTTCCTATCCTAATTGTTGACAATGATTTCAATCTAAAGTAATCAAATAAATGAAAATGAAATTTGGAAGAATAAGGAAACATTTCTCAGTGTGCAATAGTATAAGTGTGCCTCAATAGTGAAATTGGAAAGCGATAGCATCCGTGACTTAGATTTTCCTTTATTACAATCCAAAAGGGGAAAAACTTATGCTATCTATCCTAAAAATACAAACCCACTTTTATGGGAGTTTTAAATTTTTAATATAGTTTTTATTTGTGTAAAGTATAGCTTCAACCAATAAGTTCAAGACTTAATACCAATATTATCCCATCTAATTCAATTTTGCCCTAAAGGTTAATGTTTAAAATTAAGTATTTGGAATGTCCATGCAAATTATTCAAGAGGTTTTTAGTAATTAATAACATTTATGAAGGCATAACACAATAAATTATAAATGTATAGGCTTGTATATATAATTATAATAGAGTGAGGTAATATTAGATCCAGATTAAGTGTTCAATTCAATTAAATAAAAAGTGGTCCAAAACTAACATTATCAAGTATTAATGACCAAATTTTAGTGACTACAATAGGTTATCCTAGTTTTGAAAGTGGAGCCAAGGTTTTGATGTGAATAGTAAAAGTTTTCTAGATTTATGCATATAATAAAATGTTGATATCACATAGGAATATGGTGTGAAATAATGTGTAAAGGAATATGCAAAAAATAGTGACATATTTCTTTAGGATGACTATGTTATGATTCACATACCTATGTCAGATGAAGGCATCCAAATATTTTTAGATTTGTCTAATCAAGATCAAATACCCATTTTCTTGATTTGAGTGAATTTTGATCCTTTTTCATATATATCTATCACCTACACAAAGTATAATACCTACACATACCCAAAACAAGATAAGTATCTAAATCCTCTTCATATATTCCATAATTATAAACTCACATTAATTAAATCATACTTTATTGTAGCATTCATATTATTTTTAACATTACTACATATTGGGTAGTATGAATTAACCTAAGTTTTATCTTTTAATGTTCACTAAAAAAATTAAGATAAAAAGCCACCTTCAGGTGTAGCACAATCCACCAAAGAAGATTATGTATCTAGACATCAAATATTTTGAATTTCATTCTTGTATCCATAAAATACTCAATTTTATATCTAATATTATCAATAAATAACATAGTACATTATTTTTTTCACTGAAACCTTTTTAGACAATGAAATTGTGTATAGGTTTTGGGTCAATGTTGGCATGAAAAAGGAATGATATATGTTGAGCATCATCGTCCACAATCTTAATGCCATAAATTATAATTGTAGGTCATTATAAAAATATGTTTGTGAGAGTATAAATGATACAATCCAATGATTTTTCATAGGTTTAGGGAGGAGGATGTGAATTGTAGGAGATTATGAACCTTACAATTAGACATAGTTTCAGTTGTCACAATATTTTAAAAGGGGTCAAAAAATATTATCAACTTTAAATTCTCATTTGGTTGTGGTCTTAAATCACTTGTAGGTGTACTAATATCATTACATTCAATAGTTTTTCATTAATGAGATCATAAATATTATTTATCAGAGAATAAAATATATTTTTATAGTGTCCCATAAGTCTCTAATAATTACAATATGAATTAATGACATATCCTTTAGGTAGAGACATATTCATATCAGCGTATATGGGGGGAGGGAGAGATATGAAATTGAACAATAGTAACTTATGTAATAACTTATGAGGAGGTTTAGGTAATATTGATAAAATATTCCATTTTGGATTAGATAAGATAATCTATTTAATATATTGTGATATTGTATTAACTATTTTCTTTGTCTCATTCTTAGTATCCTTCATTTTGGCCTTGTAGTTTTGTTTGGTTTTAAACTTTACATTTGAATAATTTTAATGATAACCACATAATTTAGCATAATCACAGATATGATATTGAATTATAAATACTTAAGTTTATGCCATAAGTTGTAAAATTATTTGAATCTTTATAGGATTCATCATATTAGAAATAATGGTCTTGTATTAAAGCATATAGTCAGTGATAGGATCATTATGTCCTTTCTTAAGCTTTGTAATTTAAGCATAAGAAAGATTATCACAAAAATTTGATTAAAAATGTGATAGAAACTAATCTCTCAAGGTGTTAAATACATTAATTGATTTGAATGATAGATCATAAAACCATCTCAAATCATATTCCTTACTCAAAATATTTTCATTAGAGGAATAGTATAAACATGTTGCATGAAATTATCTCAATTGTTTTTGTATATCACTTATACCAACATATAATTTAAGTTTATGTTTTATGAATCATATAGGTAAAGGGTAACATAAAATATTTTGGGCTAATGTATCATGAAACTATGCATGAGAATTGGTAAAATGGTTTTCTCTATAAGCATCATGCTTTAATTACAACATTTAGCCTATAGATGTGTAACACTCTACATGATGGTTAGGCATGGATGATAATGTAACATGAGTAGTGGTCATAATATTATATAATTATGATGTTTACACATAATAATATGAAGAAAAACCTATGTTTTTACCACATATGGGTAGGCATCACATGTGTAGACAAAGGTGCAAAGATAGAAATAGTACCATCAATAGTGGTACGAACACATATGGTAGAATCATACCTAATTTTTTTTTAATGTCATGATATTATATTTGTGTGATCTAATTTATTATTATGTAACTATTGGTTGGACATTTTATTTTTATCTAACATTTTATTTGGTTACTTAGTTGTTTCAGTTGCTATTGAACTATTAATTGGACATTATTGGGACTTTATTTTGAGATATTATGATGTATTTTTGAAATTTTTATATTGTCACATTAATAATAAAATTTATTTCATTATAGAATTGATTGAAATAAATTTAATTTGTAATTACTTGCCATATTTGATATTGGTTTTTCCATTCAAATACTTGATGTATCATTTTGGTGGTTGCATGAACATGAAAATGAGCTAGGTTGGGTCTTGTACTCAACAACAAAGAGTATAAAAGGGTAATATTAATATATTTGATAATTTGAGCTGACATATTCTGAGCTTCATAATGTTTTGGTAATTCTTGATTGTTTAGTTTTCATGTCTATTCTATTGTTAGCAAGTTATTCTTTATTTAGTATTTGACTGTGATATTGTATTTCAGATAGTTTGATTTCCTTTTTAGAATTCATGTTCATTATGGTAAACATTTATAGTGTTGTTATCTTGATTTGAGGTTGATGAAACCAATCTTAATCTTGTAATTATTAATCCAATTTTTGTTAATAATTTCATGTTATTCACTTATCATGTTGACTAGAAATTGACTTATTTTGGGTTACCATGACTAGGTCACGGGGTCTTCATTAGTTGTGGGCTTTTTTTTTAATCGTGATATTTTTTAAATTGGATTTTGAACCTAATGAGAAATTACGTAATGATGAATCTAATCCAAAAGTGAGCCCCATTAAGTATCTTATAAGTCATTTACTTTAGGTCTTTTATTTATTGTGTCAAGTTCATTCTGACAAACCCTAGCTGAACTTTTTTGGTTTTTTGGGTGAAGGCCTACTGGGATTGGTTTTAGTCTATTAGCATGGTTTTTTAGTTATATTATAGATAAAAATAAAGGTTTATTATTGGGCCACATTCTTAGTTATTTGCATCAAGAGTAGAGGACCAATGTGAGCTTTAATGGTAGTCAAAAGAGTTTGAAAGGGCTTACCCAGGTGAAAATAAAAGAGAGGTTTACATTCTCTTAAGGGCCACATTTTCTTTCTACATTTTTGGGTGTAGCAAACAAGTAAGCAGTTTCCATCTTTTTATGTTGAATAAATAATATTAGTTTCTTGTTTTTATTATGGAAATGGAGTATTGAAAAAATGACCCATTATAGGTTAATGGTGAAGTTGGTAGACTTCAAAATGAATGTATGATGTTTAGAATCCACTTGTAGTCAAATACACTATTGTAAATATTGTGGGTTTGTTTTTCGTTGGCTTATTCTAATGTTTTGGGACACAACTTTTTGTTTTAAAATTTTAGGACTTAGTGAATGTAAATCCTATGTTTTTTAAAGAGTTGAGCAGAATATATCAGGCTAGAAATATGCAATAAATATAACCACTAATTGATTCTATAAATGACTAATTTGACATTTATAAAAATATCAATAAATAATGCAAGTAAGAAGTTACCTAGAAAATGACTGAGACAGGTGATCTATAGGTTAAAAACTAAGGTAGAGAATAGTCTAACTATCACAAATAGGATCCCAGTTTCAAAACCCCTCTTAAAAATTAACACCTTAATTAGATAGGATCACCATATGGTGCTAGTGTCCTTTTTTTGGTATTAGTCTCCTTTGTTCAAGAGTATCTCGAGCTTCTAGGTGCACCTGTGTCTAGATATATAAGGTTTATTATTGTGTGCATAAATTATAAAACCCAAATATTTCCTATTTTAACTAATTTTATGAGAAATCCATAATCATCCATGTTTTTAGGGCATCCAGTTGATACAAGATGAAAAGTGTGTTTATTAGTTAGGTAGGCTAGACATCTTCAACACCCCATTGTGATGAGAGTTTCCTATATGCCAATACTCTAAAGATAGATGAAGCTCATTTTAGTTCTCCCCACCTAAGTGCTAGTACAAGTGAAATTGAAGCTAATATGATAGTTGAATTGAGTGATTTGAATATGCTTGAGAATGGGCTTAGGAATTTTGTAGATGGTAGCGTGTACAAGTAGTGTAGAATAGGGATTAATAACCTTAATTTTCATAACTTGTTATGAATTTGCATATGTAAATTTCATTTTATTTCCATCTGGTGGTTAGAGGGCTACAAATCATGTATCTATACTATTATGGTGCTCATTGAGGTACTAAAAGAGGTTTAGGCTAGCCCTAGGATGTTTATGATTTTAAAAGATATACATTTGTGGAAAGAAGAGAACATGGTTAGTAGCACCATGTGGTGTTACTATTGCTATTATGGTGCTAGTGGATATGTGGTAAAACACTAGGAATAAAGGGACAAGATCCAAGAATGAAGGTCTGGGACTACTTTAGGGATGACTAGGGATGCATGTGGCCTACACAAAAGTTGGATTAAATGTGAAAATAGGATGTATGATAGGTCTAGGGGTATGGTAAGGATAGGTGGTCTCAATTAGTAGTCTTAGCACTAAATTTTAACTTTTAGGTGATTAAATTTCTCCCCCCCCCTCCCCCTTTATTCTAAAAATGCATCAAAGTAAATTGACTATGAAGAAGAAAAAATAAGCATACCTAGACTTACCTAAGAGTTGAAATCCATGAAACTAGGTCTAAGTATGTGAATCATGTTATAATGTGTGTCCTCCAAGTGAAATGTGCATAAATTAATTCTTACTTAAGAGATATCAAAAGAAAATAAAAAACTAAGTAATGAAGTAAAAATCAGTAAAGGGAAAAGAGAGAGGAAATGAATGAATAGACCTCGTTGGGTACATGAACTAATGGATAAACTTGGTGATAACCTATATGTGTGCATTTAGATGGTGATAAATTGATGAATAGCTTGGATTGAGATGATGGATTGTTTAATCCTCATGTTTGGGTGGCTCAAGAACAAAATTTAATTTTGACTCCATCAATGCCTACCCCTACTTGGTTGATCATAACCTGTGAATAGCTTGGATTGGACTAATGGTGTGTCCAACCTTGTCATGTAGGTGTCTCAAGAACTCAAGTAGACTATGACTCCATAATAGCCTTTCCATGTGTATTATATTCATTTGAAACTAAAACTATGTCATGTAAATAGAAATGTCTAACTGTAAATGTCAACTATGTAGCCACTCAGGTATATTAGGCAAGTCTGGGCCACTCAAGAATGCCAACCACTATAGATAGAGTAAGGCATGAAATTACTATGTATCCTATAATATGATGCAATATGTATACAACATAGAGAATGACATGAAATTTATCCTTCCATCTAATCAACCGATGTGTGAGTATAAAAATACAATATATTATGTATATGCCCCCAAAATTTGATATATGAACATATGGATTTTGGTATGAGTTGTAATAACCTGTATCTAAGTATCTAAACTAAAAATAGGAATGGTCATGATGCACATGATTACCCCAATCTGATAAAATTGGTATAAATCTAGTTAAATTAGTATGAATCTAAGCAAAACTAGTAAATATAGAACTAAACTTATGAAAACCTTGACTATACTTGAAATTTTATGATGAATCTAGATTTATCTAAAACTAAGGCTACTGGATAGTAAAATCATATCTTGGATAGTAAGGTGATGTGGTGCTAGTGTCCCAATTTGGGCACTAATGTCTTAATGATATAATTTATGTGCATATATATTGATCTCTGTGTCATTATTTTCCCCTTTTATTTACCTAATTCTAATTTCTATAGTATGAGATTATGTGGTAAAAAATGTATTATGGGTGAATTATGAGAGCCTAACCTCTATGACAAACACATGTGAATGGCCCTCTTTAGAGGGGTGTTTTTGAACTTCTTCAAGAACTATCCTCAAAATAAAAATCTATGAAAGATGTGTGTTAATTAGAGCATATATGATATCTACGTAATAATATAATATAATGTGCATACACAAAATTAGGATGTAAGATAATTTGAGCATAAATTTGTAAGGTCCGATGTATGCTATGTCTAGCATTCATAAGGATGTCAAGATAGATATAAAAATGTATGTAATGAAAAATCTAAGTAATAAATGAGTAGATACCTAAGGGGATGGGTCATAATGTCCATCATGACACCCAAGTAGGAAGGGGAGATGCATGAGGTCTCTCATAGCATCCAAAATTTTAGTGTGTAACAAGCAAGAGATAAGTGTCATAGCCATGACACATATAAGAAATCATGCATATAAAGCACATGAGGCACAAAAAGTAGGCCAAGGGGGCCACAATATAAGTGAGATGGGCACATGTCACTAAATTTGAGAAACTAAAACATACAAGGACATGTTTAAGTGTTCACATGCATAAGAAACAAGTAAGTTGGTGTAGATCGACATATAATGACATGTTCAAATGTTTTCATACACAATCAAGAAGGAACACACAAAGACATGGTCACATATCCAAACCATACGTACTATGAAAATAAGTGGCATAGATCCAAAGAGCAATGACATATTAAAATTCCCTCGAATAAAAGAAGCATAGAGATACAATCAATTATAAGATAGAAAGATGGAAAAGAAAGTATACATAAAAAGGTAATACAAATCTATGTAAGAGCTAAGATGTATATATGTTGAGTATAAAGTATTAGTGATTTGAAAAAAATATAAGTAGGTGTAGCTTGATACATATCAAAATATAACAATACTAAAGTTGTGAAGTAGAATATAGAATGATGTAACCTGATAAAAATAAATGTGTATAGGGTTCCCCAAATGGGTGAATGTGTCAAATAAATAACCCATGTATTAGTGTATGTTCTCCTAATGGGTAGATAATAGAAAATATGGATTGGTGTAGTGGACCTAAGTCATGTAGTAACATACAATCACTCAGAAAGAATAAGTGAAGCATATATGTATGATAAAACTGACTATACTAAGATAGCTAGCATATGTAGTGTCTAGAAAATATAAGAAGTGTAAACATGCAAATGCAAAACTTCTATAATTTTATTTTTTTGAGTAAATATTTGAATGTTTTTATGTTTTTGAAATATTATGTTATTTTTATATTTTATGGATATAATCTATGTACAAGCAACATGAAAATTAAACTATATACAAGGAGAAATAGAGAAAGAAAGTATGAAATAAAGGAAGAACAACAGTAACCAATGAGTTTCATGGGACACTCACTATCAATGTTTCATGTGTCAAATAAAATAAGAATGATCATGCATGCTATGTGAAAAGGTAAGTATTATCCCATAACCTATTTTATTGAGTGACCTATATCTAGTTCTGCTTGTTAAGTGGTGCTAGAAATCTATGAAACTGACTGTGGTGTCTTGTGAACTTTAGGGGTCTTAGGGATAAATCTATTAGAAGTTGATGTAGTTGGCATAGGTGCCCAATGATGATAACCATATAAATAAATAATATTGATCTCAAAATAAAATTAGTGGATGGATTACCTATAGAATTTTAAACATATCTTTGACATAGGGGTCTCTCTAGTAATGGTCTTTATGGGAGAGTATGTGTACATGGCAACATTATAGGAGTAAACCTCAACTACACTAGTGGCTCCACTGAACTCTATGGTTTACTAATAAGAATTGTGATTGAAGTTATAATTGGAAATTATTTTTTAACTAGTAACTATTCTCTAATAGGTAATTATAGTGTAATTGCATATGTTGTAACTAGTAACTATGGTGTAATTACCTATAGGGCAAGAGGAGGATACTCATATGAAATATCCTTAACTATGATTATATATATATATATATATATATATATATATATATATATATATATATATATATATATATATATATATATATATAAGACATTTGTACATGGTGGATGGTATGGATCAAAACTATTGTATCCATGGCCTACCTATTAACATGTTAAATATGCCTACACTAGTTACTACTAAGAATCTAGTGGCCACATGTGTTGGTCCAACCTATAGTAGAAGTACAATCTCTTTTATTGAGTTCTGAACATGACCAATAAAACCACTAATAACTATGTTTGTAGGAGATATGTCCTAATCTAAATACCCCAAATGTTATATAATTATGATAGTGCACATGTTAATACTTGACATGTTATCAACCATAACACTCTAAATAGGATGATGATTGATGTAGGCTGGTATAAGGTGTGCATATATATATGAAGAATAATCAACAATCTCCTTCTTTTAGAAGGTGATGAGTGATTTATCTAGAACTCTAGTATGCTACAGACTAATGATATTGTGTAGTGGGTGTGACTCCTATGTAGTAGTGAGATATGATGTTGGTGGTGGATGTACCTGATACATGTAGCTAACACCTAAATTTCCCCCTACTTAATTTGTTATATGATTTAAAATAGATTTGAGAAGATTTTAAATTTTATAGCTTCTATTTTTTTAGCTTTGGGTACATCTATGGGTGTGCCCATATCAATAATGTTGGCCTATATCAAATCTTGTTTATTATGTTTCAAGCTGATATATCAGTTTGTTTTATGGCCTGGTGCCCTTTGATATTCATATAATGTATTGAAATCCTAGCTATTTGGAAGAGGTTGTGTCATATCAACCTCTTTGATGGGAGGGAGAGATATGCCATTACATTCCAAGAGCTAATATAAAACATGTGCTATTGATTCTAGAAGTTTGTTGAAAACTCTACATGGAGGAGATGATAAAAATAGGGAAGGAGATGGTTATGAAGCTATGTTAACTATGTAAATTGGATCATTCTTGTTTTAAATGGCCTTTAATTTCTATGGAGTCTTACTGGAACTCTTATCAATTGATTTTGATCCAATTATATATTTTATATTTCCCATGTAGAGAATCTTGACTTCTCTATCTTACAATGTGGCATAAATCTGTGAAGGTTGTAAACTTCTTAAAGAAGATAGCTTCATGTAATGTTGGTAGTAGGATCTATTTGATGATGTCCTAAAGCTCTTTATATGCCATAGGGCTACTCAATTTGGCCAATATAGTCTTATATCGTAAGATGTATTCTGAAATAAGCTCATTTGATTCTTTTTTCGATTGTGCAAGTTGAGCATATGAGATCTCATCACTAATGTTTATTGATAAGTGTATTAAAAAAATATCTACTAATGAATTGAATGGGGTGATTCACTAATTTTATAGATCATAAAACCATTAAAATGCATAATCCTTTAGACTGCATGGAAATAACTTAGTGAGGAGTAAATCATTGGACATGTAGTCTAAATATACTACATGGAAAGCTTGAATATGGTTCTCTAGGTCACCCTTACCATCATACAATGTAAGATTAGGTGCCATGAATCTATATTGCAATGGATTTGACACTATGTGATGTGCCAAAGGTGTATGTAAAATAACATGAGATTGCAAGGCATGTGATGGCCTAAGTGGCTCCCTGCTCAAGATGTAACACATTAGCCTACATGTTATGAACTTCCTACAAAAGGGATTATACATATAGAGTGGAGGAACTAGCCATAATAGGTTTATCTATCACTAAAGTTTATTGAGTTATAATTGGTTTTTATGATAGTTGAGTTGGCCGCAATGTATGAGTAAAAGTATTATTATCTAAGGGAGTAGAAGATTGAGCATTATTTTATTTTTGAATTTATTTGTAGATAATATTGATAAGTCATCTTTCATATATGAATGTTTAGAAATAAAATATTACAACTATCTCTTATCATATTCATCAAATTAGTTTTTGAATTCTATCATTGTAGTTTGGGGAGTAGGCAAACAAACTATTATCTATTTGGAATATTTAAAGAAATGAAAACCATGAAATATTTCAAACATTAAATATTGAAACAAATCTGATATTTTAGAACTAATATCTTATCATAGAAACAAAATGGATACAAACCCTAAGATCATCTAGGATTAGATTTTAAATAGTATTCTACGTAAATAAAGTTCACCAAATGTTTTAACCTTTTAGGACTTAGTGAATGTAAATTCTATGTTTGTTAAAGAGATGAGTATAGTAAAGCAATGTAGAAATATGAAATAAATATAACTGATCTATTACATAAATTACTAAGTTAACCTTTATAAAAATAGTAATAAATAATGAAAGTATGAACTTAGCTAAAAAATGACTGAGATGGATGATCTAGAGGCTAAAGCCCGAGGTAGATATTGATCTAAGTGTTACAATAAGGATATCAATGTCAAAATTCCTCATGGACAATAGCACCCTAATTAGATAATAGCACCATATGGTGATAACATCCTTACTTTTTGGGTAGGGTCTTCTATGTAGGACCATACCAAGCTTATGGGTGTACGTATGTCTAAGTCTATAAGGTTTGTTCCTACATGCAAAAGTTCTAAAACCTTACAGATTGTAAGTGTTTACTAAATTTGTGATCAAACCCTAATCCTCCATGTTTCTAGGGCATCTAGTTGATAGAATCTTAAAAGTGTTTTTGTTAGTGGGGTAAGTTGGACATACTCAACACCTTGATGTGATGAGATTTTCCAACATACCAATACTCGAAAGAGGGATTGATCTTGATGTAGTCCCCATTTAAGTGATAGCACAAATTCAAATGAAGATAATATGATAATTGAATTGAGTGATTTGAATGTGCCTAAGATTGGAAATATAAGTAATTTAGGCTTAGGAATGTTGTGGATGATAGTATGAAGAAGTAGGGTAGAATAGGGATTGATAACCTTAATTTTTCACAACTTGTTATGAGTTTGCATATGTAATTTTCATCTTATTTCCATCTAGTGGTTAGAGGTCTAAAAGTCACATATATTGTAGATACTAAAATAGGTCTAGATTGATGCTAGAAGGTTTAAGATTTGAAAATATATTTGTTTATTTAAAAAGAGGGAAAATATAGTAGTTCCATTATTCGAACACTAACACCATGTGGTGTTATTGTCCATATTATAGCATTAGTGTCCATGTGGTAGAGCACTAGGAATAAAAGGGACAAGATATAAGAATGAACATCTAACACTGCTTTAGGGATGACTAAGGATAGGTCTATGATAGGATCAATAAGTGTGAAATTGGCTCTAGGATAGGTCTAGGGCTATTTTAGAGATAGGTGGTCTCAAGTAACACTCTTATAACTCACGTGTCACTTTTAGTTGATTACACCTTTATATTATTTGATCATTTTTTAAAAATCTTTGAATATGATTGAATGGGCCAAAAAGATGAGTTGGGTTAACACATAGGCTTATTTTTATTTATCTATGTTGTTTTGTTATTGTTTTAAAGAAATGGGGTTTTTGGTTATTTGAACTACTATTTATATTGTGACTTATTTTGGAGTATGGTTGTTTATTGTGAGTATGGTGAACCTTTGAAGGTTGTTATTTTGTTGGAAACCATTTTATTAAGGGTGTGTTCTACATTTAGGTGTACTTTTTGTGATTTAATTATGGAGTAGATCTTTGTGTTTAGATTCAAATGGACTTATTATTGGTTGTTTGAAACATTAGGGTTTTGTATGAAGTTCAAAACTTAGTTATTTGTGTCTCTAGGAATTTTGATTACATTATTTTGAAGGGATATTAAATGAAGTCCAAATTGGAGTATTTCTCTTCACGGTGTCCATTTATTGGTGACCCTTTTTAGTGTCAATTTATTTGTGACACTTTTTTGTGTCATTCTATTTGTGATTTTTTTTGGTGTCAATTTGATTCAAGATTATTTTTATGTCCACATGTTGTGAATACATTTTGAGGATAAGGTAGTTGTGAATATATTTAATCATTGAAATACATGTATGGTATATATATGCATACTATGTTTAATGTTGACAGATGTAACAATCATTGTTGATTCATGGAATTCAAAAATATATTTTCACATGTTGGATAATAATGCTAAGTCTAGTCATAAGTACTTTTATTTTCATGCATTTATCATATAATCATCATTTTTCATTGTTTTATAGTTTTTTAAAGATTTCAAAAGCTCAAAATCTTTGTTATTGTTCACCCTTCTACGCTAACCCTGTTATTGAACTCCACATCTAACTAATAGATGGGGTGGTCAAGGGTAACCAATAGAGGTCTCATTAGACAGGAAGGGTTTCCCTTTACATGTTACTCTATGGAAGTTTCTTTGAGATCTTGGATTATTCTTATGTTTGGATTATTATGTGTTGAAGTTTATTGTGAGGAATTATTGAGATTAATGTCTCATTGTAATTTATTAGAGAAAAAGATTCATAATTATTGATTTATTCTTTAGTGGGATGTGTATGTTATTCAAACTGGAATAAAACAAGTTATTATATTGATAATTAAGAATTTCTTGATATATTATTTTAGTTACTATTGTATGTTATGGATTTACATACTCTCTTTTATTATAGTAAAATTTTAGTATGAAAGGTAATTAGTAATTGATGTGACTTTTGGGTTAAGGTTATGATCACTAAAATTTTTGACCAATACTTTTATGAACATTGTATATGAAATATTATAAGTTAAATTGAATTTGTGATTATAATCAATTCATTAAGTATTAACGAATGATTTTGGTATTCAAATGTTATCAATAATCTTAGTTTAATCATTATTCCTAAGTTAAATTATATTGACTACTATTCAATTGCGATGTCACTTAAGTGGATGAAAAATATTCAAGTTGTTTGATAAGGCACTTTGGATGATTAATGGACTTGTATGAATTTAGATATTTGTAGTTGTTGAATATAACTTATAGAGATAAATGAAATGTTTGTTTCTTTATTTTAGTTCATAATGAAAATCAAATGAGGTATACTTTATCTATTATAATAATTTAAATTTTTCTTGGATTGATTCCTATTTTAGAATGGAACAGACATGGTGTGAATAATATATTTGAATTACATAAGTGTCCAATTCTATTTAGATTCAATGATATGAATCAATAATCATTCTTGATTGTGCATGAAAGCTATGGAAAAGCTTGTAGAATCATTATGTAAATTTATTATGGTAAATAGATTTAGTATGCAACACATTTCAGAATAAATTACAAAGTGCATGTTAATAGTAATAATTTTTATTAAGAACCATGTATAATGATGATTTATCTTAATGACTGATTTCATTTTGTATGAGCACTTTTAAAAAATCCTTGAGGATAATCTTGATTTGTAATTAAGGTGAAAAATATTTATTTTTATTTTTATGTTTTATTATTCTATTAAGATAATGGACTTTAAAAGACACAAATAAATATGAGGGAAATAGACAAAGTAATCCTTAGTTTGAAACCTAAGTAAATAATGAAGAGTTGTGTGGCTTAGTCTTTCATTATTTACAAAGGCAAGTTTAATGAGAAAGTAAATATTAGGATGATAGTTGGTTGGTGCAACAAAGTTGATGAAATGTAAGTCTTCAATAAGTTACTAAGTTGCCTTTATGCAAAACTTAAGCATGTTTGTTGAAACTATTGAGTATGGTCCTAGTTGCCATTGTTGTCAAAGTAGTATGAGGTACATGGTGTATTAATGACAAAGTGGTCTTCATGATGGATTCGAGATTGTATGCCATGTATTCAGGTCTTTGAGGTGATATAGGATGTTATGAGGGTTCCATAAATGCATGTTTGAGGTCCTAGTGTTTTTCATGATCCTTTGGAGAGAGAAAAAATGTCATTCTATCTTAAGAGAAACTAGACCATCATTGAACATCTTGTAGGTATGAAGAGACTAGTTTGTTTGTGTATTTATTATATGTACCTAGAAATTAAACTTTGGTCAAAGGGTTTCATCATTCATGGAGGTGTTTTATATAGTGCCAAGATCCTTCCCTACAAGTTTGGTATCTTGATATATTCTCTAGCTCAAGTTATGAAATTTTGAATTTAGTCATGTGTGTAGTGACACACTAGAGGCCATAAAATTTATGCTTTGGGAAATAGTCATTTGGAATTAAAGAATATAGCCATTGGGGTTTGAATTCAAATTATTTTTCATGCATTTTTAGGACCTGGGAGCATTCTTTTACTTGTAGAAGCCATGGAAGAATTCAAAACATGTTGGTGTAAAAAGAAAAGATGAATGGACTTCATGTAGATTATCCTCAAAGTGATTTGGAGACTTTTATGTCCATTTAGGTGTATTTATTATGGGCAAAAGTCAGATTTTGTTGAAAGTGGTTTTTCTAAGAGAACCCAAGCTAACTAAAGTGGATTTAGAACCTCTCTATTAGTCTTGAATTGGTGTTTTGAGTGTTGGATGATGTTATTACCTCATTGTAGTATTATTAAATGCATTGAAGAAGTTTTGAAAGTGTGCCTTTGTGTAATAAAATATAAATTAAATAGGATTGTGGTTAAGGTTTGTGTTGTTCACAGACATAAGTGACTTGATGAGTGGTGTGGAGATTTTGGTCACTTTGGATGGATGATCAAAGTGCTTGGATGTGTTATTAAGGTCTAAAAGCTCCTATTAATCTTTGTAAATTTTTATATTTATACTCTTTGTGAGGAAATATCCCAAAGACATGATCAACATGGGTATAAGGGTTTTAAGGCTTCTTATGTCTATAAACCCTAATGTGAATGTTCATGATGCAAATAGCTCTTATTTGACCTATAAAGATTAGTGGAGTGTTATATGTATTTGTTAAAATGTTTCTTATAATATTTATCATGTTTTTAATTATTTTTTGAGTGCAAGGTGATGTCTAAGTAGAAAACATAGAACATGTGGTGTCAGAGTTAAAGATTGGTATATAAGACCAATGTTTTTGAAGGTAGAAAGTGTTGATAATATGATCCTTGGTCTTGAGTTGTTTTTTAAAACTGAGATTACAAGTTGGTTGTGCCTTGAATGAGAGAAAAAAATTTCTGAAGGTGATCATCCTTGTAGCATGACAAGTTTCTAGTAATCTTGAAGAATGTTGAAGTGGTCTTTCTCTATAGGTTGTGTCATGAGTTGAAATGTTCTTTTGGTGTCAAGATGACTTCAAAAGGTCATAAAGGGATTTGTTTTCATATTTTGAATAACATGAATATTTTTAAAGCAATAAATAAAATAGAAGTAATGTGTTGTTCTTAACAAGGTATTGACTATGTATGCAAAGTTGAGTTATTAAGTGAATTTGAAGAGTACCATGAAAAGGTCAGTGTTTTTTGTGCACCAATATGACATTAATGTCATGAAGGGGAAATAAACTTATTTAATTAGTCTAAAATTAGTTCACAAGAGGTCTGATAAGCACATATCAATGCTCTATGTTTGTAAAATAGAGTGAAGGTTTTAAACAATAAGCTTGTTAAGATGATGTCTTGTTTTGATTTGAGTCATAGTGGCTTGACGAATTTGAAGGAAAGTTGATTGATGCATGAAGGTTTGTATTAGAGTTATTTTACCATGTTTAAATATTTTGTATGCATGTTTATGATGTTCATATTGAAACAAGATATCTATGTTGAGTGAGAAAGGGTAATCTTTTTTGGAAATTAGGTCTCCATTAGACCTAGTGAAGATATGAGGCCTAATGGTGAATTCTAACTATAAGTGAATCGTTTGAGTATAATTATGCATGATGGAGACTCATATAGGTTGGAATTAAAGTGTTTGAATAATTTTATTTTATTTTTGAGTGCCTTATGGTCCATTTTGGGTCTTTGTTTATTCATTGAGTGGATAGGCCTAATTGCATTAATTAGGTCTATTTAGGCTTAAAGGGAGATTGAAATCTAAAGGAGTACGGATGACCTAAAGGTGATAAAATTATGCCTTTTACTTGTGTGTAACGTGTTCTAAGGGGTAATGAAAGATGAAACTTGTTGATTTTATGCTTTTTTCCAACACAAGAGAATGAGTAAATGAGTGTTCAAGAGACTAGTATAAGAGGAAGGATTTTTAAGCCTGTTTGGTCTAGGAAGTGTGTAGTGAATTAATAGAATATTTGATTTATTTGAAAGGTAGGGAAGAGAGGTAAAGATGAATATCAAGACATGACACATATGTTTGTGATGACTGTCTATGATACTTGATGAAAGAAATAAAACATTGATCTTTTTTAGAAATGAAAGAGAGAAATACGACCTTCATGTGTTGTGCATGAGTTTAGTAAAAGAGCAAACTGTCATGTAACTATGGATATTCATCTATTGAGGTAGATATCATGATTATGGGATGTATGTATTGATAGAATGAGCTTGAAGATCATAGTTGAGTAAGGGTATAATTTAGAGTTGTTGATTTGACTGCTATATAGATGATAAATTTGCTTAAGAAATAGGTTATTTGAGAGTGGTTGAAGAAGAAATATTGCATTGTGTTCATCATCAATTGGAGAAGATAAAAATATTAAGGTAAAAATAAATTAATTGGTTAAGTGGGTGCTTGGTTACCTAGGGGGTTATAACCTCCTTGTAAGTGGGTACTTGTTAAACTCTAGTTGGTACTAGATAAATTTAGGGAGTTAGTGATTCCTTGTTGGGTTGGCATTCAACAAAATTGATTCATGGTTTTATAGGACAAGTTGTCTAAGCTATGTTTTAGTGGGTTTTATTCCCCATGAGGGTTTCCCATATAAATGATGTGTTGTGATGTGTTATCATGTTTCATGCTTTCTATGAGTATGCTTTCTTTGTGATGTTGATAGATCATGTGATTTTGATTGAATGGTTGTTATACATATGCATTCGATAGATAAAAAATAGAGATATTGAAGTAAAAGGGATTTTTTTTAAGGGGACTAATTCACCCCCCCGCTTCTCAGTGGTTGTGCTTCCAACAATTGGTAGTAGAGGAGGTCCTTTAGGTAGGATTGACAACTAGGAAAGTGATATTTGAAGCACAAGATGGGCAAGATTCTAAGGAAATATAGTCAATATTTGAGATTAGTGATTAAAGCTCTTACAGAGTATATTTTTACTTTGAAGTGTGACATAGATAACTATGCAATAAAGGTTTAGAATATTATCTTGGTTATCAATAAGTAATTAGATGTTGTAATACAAGTTTGAGATCAAAGGAAGTTGAGTGTATGTAGTTAAATACTGAGTTAGGTTCTTTGGAGGTGGAGAATGAGTAGCTTATAATCAAGATGAGCAAGTTTGAGAAAGGTCATGTGAAACTGATCAAGTCAAGGAGTGTGATAACATGAAGAGCATCACAAGAAGTCCAATCAGACAACCTAATGCCATAAGGCATGATTATTCTTTCAATGGTGACTATTTTTCATATAAATAGTTTGGTCATAGAGCAAAGGATTGTAGAAATTTCTTCAGGGATGAGCATTCATGGAACTATAGATGGAGAATTAATTAATCCAAGACAGATCACAATGATCATCAAGAGAGAGGTATGAGTGATGTTTTTTGATACTATTGTCATAAGTTTGGTCACATTAAAAGATTCTATTCAAATGAATTTAATAAGTACTCAAGTCATGATACGAGATATGGAGCTTCTAGATTGAATGAGATGGGTCAAAAATGGGTATGGAGATCAAAGTTGGTAAGGCATATCAGATTGGGCCCAAGAGTTAAGATGGATTACTTTATATAGTAGATAAAGAATCAAATAAGAAGGTCTATGAGGAACTCTTATTATAAAAAATTGTTGAAAATATAGCGAGTACTAGTCTTAAGTATCATATAGATCAAAGAGAATAACTTGTTATAGTTGTGTATGGGCCTTGTCAAGATTCCCTATTTTTATCTTCTAATGATAATGTTTTGGAAGGTAAGATAGTCTCAAGAGTTGAGAATACAAACAATATCATGGATGTTGAGGATAGTGAGCCAAAGAAGGTTGACAAGCCTAAAAGGATTATAAATGAAAGTAATCAGTTTCATGGGTGCAAGATGATCAAGGAGGTAAGTGAGGAGATGTGGGCATCTTCCAAGTTCAGTTTGTTCTAGCCTCTATGGAATGGGGTGTCTCTACTAGGCTTCATAGAGAAATTTTTATTAAATAAATTGAAACTTATGAAGATTCTTAGTGGTTCTATCTTGAGAAGGAGTCAACTTGTTGGTCATGATCATGATTGGATGCTCAATCATGAAGGTGAGTTGCACAATTAATTTGTATATCAATTTGATGTAGAAGCGAGGTGAGCCTTAATATGTAGGTATTTATTATTAGGTTTGTTCTTATACATATTCCTAGACTTTGTTGGGCCTATTAAGACATGATGTTAATTGTGTAGGCATGGAAGATGGTATGGTTATTTGGAGAGATTTGAAAAGTTTTTATGATGGTGTTTTACCTTAAAAAAAACACAAAGGAGATTAGTTTTTTTTGATAGCTTCATGTGAGAAGGGTTGATGAAATTTGGAGAAGGCCATGTGGGTTCTAGAAAGATAGTTATTGCATAAAATATGTTGGTCATGATTGGTAGCCCATGTAAGGGTGAATTTGTCTTCATTCAAGGTATGGTATTCTTGTGAGATATGTATTTATTGTAACTACTTGGTTTATGGTTTTAAATGATATTAATTAGGAAAAAATAAATTAGGTCTCTCATTAAGGATGTGAAGTATGGGCATGGCTCTTGTCAAATATGAGTCAAGGAGTTATTCTTGGTTGATTAGATGGTTATAGGCTAAGGGGGAACTGTTCGCTCAATGTGTAATTGTTTCAGGTCAATATAGAAAGAGAATCAAGTCATATAAATCTTATAAGGTTTACAAGGGTAAGTACGAGTGAGTGATAATGTCTATCTCAGTATGGATGATGGTTCAAGAGATTGGTCAGATTTATCAAATTCAAGTGGACCAAGGTCTGCATGGTGATAGGGGGTACATGTGTGAGATGCATCTAAGATTCAAGAAGCTTGTTTTTCTATGTTTATGTGTAAAGAGAATATTTAGGTCAAAGGATCAAATAGGTAGATTGATAAAGAGACCCTTTGTCATTAATGTCAAATGGGGAGAAAGATCAGTTTGAGAAAGAGACATTTTAAGAATGGTTTGCCATTAATGACAAAGGGGGAGATTGTTGAGCATGGTCTTAGTTGTCATTGTTGTCAAAGTAGTATGAGGTACATGGTGCATTAATGACAAAGTGGTCTTATCAAAGGATTTGAGAGTGTATGTAGGTCTTTGAGGTGATAGAGGATGTTATGAGGATTTCCTAGATGCATTTATGAAGTTATAGTGTTTCTCATTATCCCTTGGAGAAAGAAAAGGTTCCATTATAGATTAAGAGAAACTAGACCATCATTGAATGTATTTCAAGTATGAAGAGTCCATTTTGTTTATGAATTTATTATATTTACCTAAAAATTCAACTTTTCTCAAAGGGTTTCATGGAGGTGTTTTCTATAGTGTCAAGATCCTTCCTTGTAAGTTTAGTATCTTGATGTATTCTCTAGATCAAGTTATGAAATTCCAAAGTCAATAATATGTGTAATTATTTTCCAGAGGCCATATAGTTTATACTTTGGGAAATAGTCATTGGGCATTCAAAAATATAGTTGTTGGGGTTTGAATTCAAATAACTATACACATGTTTTGGGACATGAGAGCATTCTTTTGCCTATAAAATACATGGAAGAGGTCAAAACATATTCATGTAAAAATAAAAGATGAAGTAGGCTTCTTATATATTATCCTCAAAGTGATTTAGAGTTGGATGTTCATACAAGTGCATTTATTCTGGGTCAAAGTAAGAGTTTATTAACTATGTTTTTTCTTAGAAAATCTAGGTTGATTAAAGTGGATTTAGAATCTCTCTATTGGTCTTAAATTGGTGTTCTGAGTGTTGGATGATGTTTTTACCTCAGTATAATCTTGTTTCATACATTGAGGAAGTTTTGAAAGTGTACCTTTGTGTAATAAGTTATCAATGAAAGAGGTTTGTTCTTAAGGCTTGTGTTTTTGGCAAACATGAGTGAATTGATGAGTGGTGTGGAGCTTTTGGTCACTTTGGATGGATGATCAAAGTGATTGGATATGTTCTTAATGTATTAAATCTCTTTTTAGTTATTTTAAATTGTTAGATTGATCCTAGTTATGAATAACTATGGCAAAGACATGATGAACAGGGGTATGAGTGTTTTAAGGCTTCTTGTGTGTATAAACCCTAATGTGAATGTTCATGATGTAAATGGATCTTATTTGACCTATATAAATCAATGGAGTGTTATATGGATTTTTTAAAATGTTTCCTACAACAATTATCATTTTTATAATGCTTCTTTGAGTGTAAGGTGATGTGTAAGTAGCAAAGACAAAACAAGTGGTGTGAGAGTTAAAGATTGGTCTATAAGACCAATGCCTTTGAGGGTAGAAAGTGTTAATCATGTGTTCCATGGTATGGAGTTGGTTTTAAGAGTGATATTAAAAGTTGGTTATGCCTTTAACGTAAGAAACAAAGTTCTAAAGGTGATCATTCCTATAGCATGACAAGTTTCTAGTAATCTTAAAGAATATTGAAGTGGTGTTTCTCTAGAGGTTGTTTCATGAGTTGAAATGTTCTTTTAATATAAAGATGACATCATAATTTCATAAATGGATTTGTTTTCATATTTTGAATGAAATGAAGATGTTTAGGGGCCTAAGGATAATATAATTTTTGTGTTTTTATTAACAAGGTATTGATTGTGTGTGCAAAGTTGAGTCATTAAATGAATTTGAAGAGTACCATGAAGAGTTGAGTGTTATTTGTGCATCAAGATGACCTTAAGGTTATGGAGGGGAAATAAAATTGTTGAATTTGTCTCAAATTAGTTCATATGAGGTTTTATAATAACATATCATTTCTCTATGTTTTCAAAACAAAGTGAAGGCTTTAAATAGTAAGCTTGCTAAGATGATGTCCTATTTTTATTTGAGTCATGGTGGCTTGAGGAATTTGAAGGCAAGTTGATTAATGAATGAAGGTTCATATTGAAGTTTTTTCACTATGTTTAAATATTTTTACTCTTTTTTATTATGTTCATATTGAAACAAGAGGTCTTTGTTGAGTGAGAGAGGGTAGTCTTTTTTCTAAATTAGGTCTCCATGAGACCTAATGAAGATCTGAGGCCTAATGTTGAATTTTAAGTGTAAAACAATGGTTTGAGGATCCTTATGCATGATGGAGAATCATAGAGGATGTAATTAAAGTGTTTTAATAGGTTTATATAATTTTTTAGGGCCTTATGGGTCATATTGGGTCTTTGTTTATTCATTTAGTGGACAGGCTTAATTGCATTAGGTCTATTAGGCCTAAAGGAGATTGAAATCTAAAGGAGTTTGACCAGACTAAAGTTGATAAAATTATGTTTTTTCCTTGTATGTAACATGTTATAAGGGGTAATTAAAGATGAACCTTTTTTATTTTATGCTTTGGATGACACAAGAGAGTGAGTAAATGAGTGTTTAAGAGACTAGTCTAAGAGGAAGGATTTTTAGGCCTATTTGGTCTAGGAAGTGTGCAACAAATGAATTGAATATCTGATTTATTTTAAATGTGGGACAAAGAGGTAATTATGGATATAAATTCATTCCACATATTATTATGATGACTATCTATTATGCTTGATGGAAGAAATCAAATAGTGAGCTTGTTTGTAAATGAAAGAGAGCAAGAAGACCTTCATCTGTTGTGCATGAGTTTAGTAGAAGAGAAGAGTTTCATGTAACTATGGATATTAATATGTTGAGGTATAGAGAATGATTATGGCATGTATGTGTTGAGAGAATGAGTTGAAGATCAAAGTTGAGTAAGGGTAGAATTCAAAGTTATTGATATGACTATTATATATAAGACATATTTACTTTAGAAAGAGGTTATTTGAGAGTGGTTGAAGAATAAAATTTGTAAAGTGTTCATCATCAGTTTTATAAGAAAACAAGATCAAATTGGAAACAAAATACTTATCTAAGTGGGTGATTGGTCAAGAGGTTGATGAGTTGGTGTTTGGTTACCTAGGCATTATACCCTCCTTGTAAGTGGGTGCTTGTTAAAGTCTAGTTGGTGTAATTTAGGGAGTTGGTGCTTCCTTGTTGGGTTGGTGCTCAACTAAATTAATTAATGGTTTTATAGGATAAGTTGTCCAAGTTGTGTTTTAGTGGGTTTTATTCCCTATGAGGGTTTCCCACAGAGATGGTGTGTTGTGATGTGTTCACATGTTTCATGCTTTCTATGATTATGCTTTCTTTGTGATGTTGATAGATCATGTGATGTTTATTGAATGGTTGTTATACATATGCATTTTATAGATAAAAAATTGAGACATTGAAGTAAAAGGTATTGTTTTAAAGGGTATTGATTCACCCCCCCTCTCAGTGGTTATGATTCCAATAGAAACATCAATAGCGTTTTTAAGTCTTCAATGAATTCTTGATAAATGTATGTCATCTAGTTTTATGAAGGGTAATGGGAGCATATGACTAACATGATTTTAATGTATAGTAAGTTTTCACTATATGGTATTTTAGGATGGTCAAAATATTACACCTAAGTAAATTGGTTTTGAATCTAACTAACTATGTTATGTATAATTGGATGGGATACCATTTGACATAAAAACCACTTAAGTGATAATGTTAGTTGATATCAAGAATCAAGAATGTACATTTATCTAATTTTGATTATATTGTCAAACATGTTGAATGTTATTATTACAAAATCCATGAGGGAAGTGATCCTAGATCTAGTAATGATTAAGTGGCATAAGTATGTGTCTGTTATTGGTGGCAATAACTTTTTCATATAATGTAAAATTAAAATTTTTCCAAACAATTTTTCTTGTATATATTTTGGAAATAAAACTAAACTTGAGGCCTTGTTGTTCACATAATTATGTAAATTATTGAATACATAAGCTTCGTATGAGGATTATTCTATTGTGAATTGAAATATTTTTACATTTCTCAATGGGATAGTTCATTATATTGATTAGTACTCTCATGTTACCATGAAATACTTTAAATGGTCAAGGTGCATATTGTTTTATGTCAAGTTCAAGCATTTGGTTAAGACTAAAAGTTAGTAATTGGTCCTATTGAGAAGGCCATAGAATAAGTATACAAAGTTGATTATATGAGTGTATATTAAGTACACTAGTACACCCTATACAAATATTAATTAGATAAAATAATTTCCTAACAATGTCCTTAACCTTAGTCAAATACCTTTGTTTGGTCAAACACAATTATGGACCTGATCAAACTTGTGAAAATTAGCTTCATTTTTTTAGGTTTTACACCATTGTTAGTATCATGTTGTTTATTTTAAAAAAAAATCATGTCATTAAATTTTGGAATCATATCCCAACTTTGTGATCTAGGGAACTTTGGGAAAAAAATTAGTATTTTTACCTGCCTGAGTTGTTTTATTTCACCTCAAGATGGTGAGAACAATATCTGGTGGTTTAGATGATGAAAAACACCCAAGGTTTAAAATCCAGGTATAGGTAGAGGTAGAGGAATAACTAGGGGAAGAGGTAGTTTTTGTGGAGCCGATGACCTTAACTTGGGTAGAGAATAACTTCTTGTTAACAATGTTGGTAGCAATATAGGCAAAAGTTTTGTTAATGTTTCTATAGTAAATCCAACTTATAATAAATAAGTCCTCAATGGGTTATTAACTAACCTCAATTATTTTAAAATCAAGTTGTAAACCCAAGAATATAGGCTAAACAATATTTAGGGTGTTCCACAAGAATAACTAACTCAAATAGATGAAGATCATGTTGGAGAGAAAGTGATTCAGGAGATGCCTTTAATAGTGGTTGACCCCATCATTAAGGAACTTAAAAATATCCTACCTCCTAATTTTTGAGGTGAATGATGTGGTGATGTAGTTGATGAATAGGTGGTTAACTTTCATAAATAACTCAATCTACATAATATGCCCTCAAATATAAAGGCAAGGTTAGTTGTTTATTAGTTGGTTGGAGTTGTAGCTCTATGGTTGAACCATCTCTCTGATTTAGAGGGTTATAAAAATTTGACACATTCTTGGATTATTTATTACAATCAGTTTTGAAATAGGTATCTTAGTGCCAATTTTAAAAATAAAAATATAACAAATCTTTAGTTATTAAAATAAGAATACATGTATGTGACCAACTATGAAAATAAGTTCCTGAATTTATCGCATCATGTGAACTATATTCATGATGAGGAAACCAAGATAACAAAGTTTAAACTTAGATTGAGGGAAATATCAATGTATGACATGAATATGACTAACCCAAAAACTTTGACTACTACCATTGAATCTGTTCATAGGGAAAAAGAGAATGGACGGTCTCGACAAAAAGTGAGATAATATTTCTCACTTAATAGACAACAATATAAAGCTAATAATATTTCTCCTTCACCTAATAATTTTAAGAAATATGATTAGACCATATATTTACTAGGAAAAATAGTAATTTTAATAAGTTTAAAGGATAAAATAGAAATATTAGGTATCATAACTCTTCCAAAGCTTGGAATTTTAAGAAAAATAAGACTTAGGAAAATCAAAATTTACCTACCACTAGGGCAAACATTGTACCTTTAGCACCTTATATGACTATTGTATGATGGTAATGTGGTGATAACCATTTTGGAAACACTATCCTAAGTTAAAATTGGGGAAATCAAATAATTATAGGGTGTATGTGGCTATGGATAATCAAAATACTAAATTGCAATCCACGCTATTGAAATCAATGCAATCTAGCTAGTTTATTATTTTTAGTTCTAATTGAATCCAGTAAAACTGATAGATTTTTCTATTCTATCATTTCAATAAATTTAAAATTAATCTTATTACTATAGGAGAATGATGAGAGGTCAAATTCGGTATAGGCAAAAGGCTACCCATTTTTTAATCTTGAAAGCAAATAGAGCTTAACTAAGGAGTTTTATCAGCTAGAGTAAACCTAATTTTAGCACCCTTGGGATCTTATACATTAGATTATGATAATAAAGTGGTGTAATGTTATGATGACTTGGGAAAAATGTTAAAATCTAAGGTGTTCATAAGTTTAAGGTGTGAAAGCTAGTTTCATCATGATAACTAAAAAAGGATGTCCTGCAAGAGACAATATTGGATAAGGAAATTAATTATTAGAATTTTATTTTATTAATGATTTTTTTGATGTTTTTTTGGAAAAGTTGATTGAACTTATTCCTAGGTTTGAATTTGACTTTCTATTTATTTTATTCCAAGATCTAGCCCTGCATCTAAAGATCCATATCATATGAATATGGTTGATTTATAATAACTAAAAGTTCATCTACAAGAAATGTTGTAAAACACAAGCATTAAACCAAGATTGTATCCTTGGGGTGCTCCTATTGTGTTTATGAAAATAGAATATGGTACACTAAGGCTGTGTGTTGAATATCACATGCTTAACAAGGCCATAATAATGAATAATTATCCTTTGCCAAAGGCAGATGATTTGTTTGACCAAATGGAGGGTGAAATAGTCTTTTCAAAGATTTATTTGAAATGAAGTTACCATCATCTTATAATTAATGAAATATACATCTATAAGATAACTTTCCATAATTGGTATGTGTTGTAATTGTCATTGATGTCAAAGCTGCATCTTATGAATGTTGATGTCAAAGGTGACTAAGGACAGTTGGAAGTGTGTGATGTGACAAGGTGCATGGAAGAGTGTTGTCATGAAAGAAAGAGAAATATATAATTTTAATACAAATAATGTCTTATGTCTACATGATTTATATCATTTTTAATGTCAACATGAAAGGTACAGGTCGTTGATGTCAAGTGCATAGGAAGCATAATCATGATATGAAGAGGTATGTGCATGGTGAAATGAATGAACATAAGCATGTGAAGTTTTTATGAATTTTTTATAGAATGGATTTAGGTATAAATGCATTCATGAGAGTTTAGGGTGAGCCTATAGGGGTAGGACCTTTAGTCTAAGTTTGCACCCAGACCACTCTTAGAACCTACCTAGCCTAGTAAAATATGAAGATTAGATATCAAGGTAAGTATGTGCATGAGAGAATGGAAATAGGTGATATAAGGTTTTATAAGTATGATCACAAATTTTGAGGTCAATATTTCAAGGAAAAGTGCATGAATCATTATTTTAGGCCTTCTCGAGCTCACAAAATGAGGCACTCAAACCCGAGAAGCACTTTCAAGAATTTGTTAGCACATGTAACCTCTGAATAGGAGTCTAAGATATTTAGGATATAGGGAAGATTCATAGATAATATATCTAGGCATTATTTTTGGATTCAATTGGAAGTCCTTTATAGAAAATCGTTAACACAAAAACATGTGTGAAACCTCCCTAAAACACTAATAAGAACCCAATCTATTTTTTTTTAAAAAAAAAAATCAGCTTAGGATGATTCAAATGCATAGATAATCTATTGGATTATGTATTCAAATCTCCCAGGTACCTCTAGGTTGTGTTGGTTAGTCAAATGAGAGAGAAAATGTACATGTATAGGCTTATTTATCAAAAAATTATTATAGCTCTCAAAATTTAAATTAGTCAAGAGGATGAAATGAATGGAAGAAGAAGATAGAGACTCATTTTACATGTCCATAATGTTTTATTGATAGGATATAGTCTTAAATTTATCTAAAATTTTCATCCAAGTAATCCAATTATAGATAGACCCAATGGTGCATATAATATAAAACCTAGGTACATATGAAGAGAAAGATTTAATGGTCTATGCATGATATACACAAATGAATAAGAGTGAATGAATAGGTTATTTATGAATTTTAAGTCATTATCATGCTTTGGAGAAGCTTTTGAGGTTAGTGTATGTGGTGAAAATTTTGCTTACAAAATGGCTTGTCTAGTTTAGATAGGACTGTGAGAGGTAAGGTCAAGAAATTGGTCTGCAAGACCAACATTTGCCATTATATCATATGAATATTCTATCTAAGGATGTTATAAATATCTCATTGAATTTTTTTAGTCCATTAGGAGTAATGAAAAGTGTCTACATAGGCATTGGAAGTCTAATTCTTCATGACTAATTTTTAAGGTGAATTGGAAGTTTTGAGTAAGTGAGTTGCAAAGATGTTCTTGATCCCTTATTTCCTGAGTGAAGGTATTCCAAACATTTGGTAATGAACCTGAGGTCATGGATAATATTTATTCATGTTTCATTTGTCATGGTTGAGTATTTGAAGGGTGTTTAAGATTCATTATTGTAAGACATACTTTTTTGTTACAAAGGCCTAATAGGGCAGTTTATCCCAAGGGAGCTTGCATGGTATAAATGAAGGATACATGTTTAATAAAACATGGAGGAGGTCAAAAAAATTAATTGGATAAGTTTGTGAATGATTTTTTTATTATTTTATAGTGCCATTTGGGCCCAACAAGATCAATTTTTAGCATTGAGAGGGAAGACCTAATACAATTAAGTCTCTATGAGACCTAAAGGATGAGTAAGGCCTAATTAAGTTGTGAAAGACAAAAAGGGGTTAAAATTATGATTTAACCATGTTAAAAATATTTCATAAGACCTATTTTGTGTCCTAACTAATATTTTTAATGTGTGTGGTTGACCAAGTGGTGTGTAACCATGACACTAGTATATATACAAAACAGTTTAGGCCTATTTAAATGTGTGAAAATGAAATGAAAAAATGATGCATGATTGAGAAGAAGGAGGTCTTGAAATGAGTTATAGACCATAAAAAAATATCATAGGTGTTTTCATGTTTTTATTGAGGTGATCAAAACTATGAGGTGGTTGAGTCACTTAAGGAGTTGGTGCTTTCTTGTAAGTAGATGGTTGCTAAATCCTAATCAAGTGGGTGATTGACTTTATTAGGGTTGGTGCTCAGCTAAATTTCATATTTTATTTCATAGGATAGTATTTCATTTGTAAATATCATATTGGGTATTTTTACCCTTAAGGTTTCCCACTCATATACATGTTCTCTTATTTCACGCTCATGTGAATGGTTCTTTATGCATTGCTAGATCACTATATTGCTTTCATGGTTCATGAATGTTAAAGTATAATTCAAAGAAAGTTTTTAAAATATTGATTCACCCATATTATTAATTATTCTTCCAATAATTGTTATCATATCTTGGTCCTTTAAAGTGGGCATAACAACTTAAAGGAGATCTTAGAAGCACAAATATGTCTAGTCATCAAGTACAAGGAGGTTTCTCAACCAAAAAGGCCCCTCTCTTCAATGGGATTAACTATGAATTTTGGAGCATTATACTAAAGACCTATATAATATCCTTGGTCTATGACATATGACTATCAGTTGTTGATGGATTCACTCCACGTCATACACCACCAACTGATGTAGCAGGAAAGAAGGCAAGTGAAACAACTCTAAGAAAATGAATGCCCTCCTATGTGGTATTTTAGAGGCACAATTTTTAAAGGTAATGCATTTTGATACAACCAAATAAATTTGGGAAAAGTTGTAAACCATCTATGAAGGAGATACTAATGATAGTTTTGCAAAATTATAGACCCATCAAAGGTAGATTGAAATTCTGAGAATGAAGGAGGATGAAAACATTGCATCTTATCTGTTAAGAGTAGATGAAGTGGTAAATTTCATCAAAATTATAAGATAAAATTTTGAAGAATCAATACTATTACAAAAGATATTAATATCCCTGACATCAAAATTTTCATTCAAAAGTCTCTATTGTGGAGGAGATCAAAGATCTCAACAAACTATAGATGGATGAACTTCATGGTATATTGACTACCTATGAAATGAGAACAAGTGATGGAAGACCTTCCAAGAAGGAAGCTACATTCAAAGCCGAGCAAAAGTCATAAGGTAAAAAGGTATATGTGATACTAGTATATATGATAGTGACGATGATAATGTTGACCATTATAACAATGAAACTCTATTCATGGCCATAAAAATAGACAATGAAGGTTGTTCAAAAGGGAAAAGTCTTATCACAGATGAATAATTAGATGAATAAGAAGCTAAAGGGAACCCTAAATTAGAATTGGTGAGTGCTCTAGAGGAGTTGAAGTTCCAAATATAGAAGAATCAAAAACTGTCATCATTGGTTAAGTGTTATGAGTAATAAATAAATCTTTTTGAAGATAGACCAAGTAAAAACACCAATGAACATGAAGAGTTCATTAAATATTTGTAAACTCAAATTCATATTGTCACTAAAAGTATTAAGATAAAGGATGAAGAATATATAAGGTTTAAAATAGAAATGGATTCCTTAAAGGTAGAATTGGATCAAGCAACAATCAAATTAAATACATATCAGAAATTTAAAAAGAACATTGAAGTTATTGGTAATATTTTGAATATTTAGAAGTATCCACATGATAATTCAATTCTTGGGTTAAAAAAAGACAAAAATTAAAATAAGGAGAGTCTTACCTCAAAGTAATATTGACTATTAAGAAGTGATAGTCCTAAAAAAGTGAAGATCCATGCATAAACTCTCAAATCAAAGATCCAAATTAACCATCAATAAATCAAGAAGAGTATAACTCCTTCAAAAGTAAAAAAAGATAGAGGTGAAACATTCAACAATAATAAAAAAATAATTCCTATCTTAAAGACAAGGTATGTTATTTATTTCAATGGATATTATTTCTCATGCAATCTATATGGACATATCGCTATGGATTGTAGATATCATGCTATAATAAATTCCTCATGGAGGAATAATATGAATGCTTGTTTTAAAAGTAGAATAAAAATTATATGATATAATTATGATCAAATAAGTCATATTGTAAGGTATTATAAGATGAGGCATATGAGGAAGATCAGTCAAAACAAAAAGGTATATTATCATACCACTGAGAAGTGGATCAATAAGTCAGACCCTGTAGACAAGGTAAAGGAGGAGTAGAAGACTAAAGGATAAGTATCTATTCTAGCTCATAGTACCTTTCACATCTAATATGAAGACATGAAATGGTATATAAATAGTGGTTTCTAAATCCACATGATGGGGGACAAGATCAAATTCATTTCATTGAAGAACAATGCTGTAGGGACAATGAGATTTGGAGATAGCACAACTATAAATATTGTTGGCAAGGGTATCTTGAGTTGGATAAGGGAAATACAAAGATAGAGAATGTGTTGTATGTGGAAGGATTGGAACATAACTTTACTAGTGTAATTAAAATGTGTAACCAAGGACACACACTAAATTTTCATGATAGAGGGTGTGATATAAGGAGAGCCAAATCAGGAAGCCTAATTACCAATCCTAAGAGGACTAAAAATAATTTGTATGTCTTGAATGATATCAAGAAGGATAAGGAGAGATTATTTATGAGTAAGATGGATTAATTTTAGCTATGAAACATAAGGTCAGACCACCTAATCTTTGATAACCTAGTCAAGATCGGCTCTAAGAAGTCTATGAAGAATATGCCTAAAATCACCAAACTTGCAAATACACTTTGCAAGACATGTCAACATGGTAAGCAAACTAGAAGGAGGTTAAAGTCTAAGGAGTATTCTAATACAATGCCTTTAAAGTTAATACACACTGATCTTTGTGTACCTAAAAAAATCCAAATCATTCAAGAAGATAGCTATTCCTTGTTACTCATAGATGACTACACAAGAATGACTTGGGTAGCATCCTTGAAAGAAAATTCAGAAGTTCTTGATAGGTTTAAGGCATTCAATGATCTAGTTGAGAATGAAAAGAATGTAAAGATAAAATTCCTAAGATCTTATGGAGGAGGATAATTTTGGTCCAATGAATTTTATGATTTTTGTGAGGTTCATGGGATAAGGAGACAATTTTCAGTAGCTAAGACACCTTGAAAGAATGGGGTAGTGGAGAGAAAGAATATAATAGTTTAAAAAATGGCAAGGAATATGCTAAATTAATCAAGATTATCTGATGGATACTTGAGAGAATAAGTGAGCACTAAATTTTACATTTAGAATATAGGGTAGATAAATATTAAGGGCAATAAAAACCCCTATGAAATGTGGAAAGGTAGACATGCTAATGTGGAACACATTAGAGTGTTTGGAAGTTAATGCTTCATCAAAGTAGATGAGGAAGACTTAGTTAAGTTTGATTCAATGTCTGATGAAGGAATATTCTTTGGATAATAATCAATAAGTTTAGCCTATATATGTTATAATAAGAGGTTAGAGAAGATAGTGGAAAACACTATTGTGAAGATTGATGAAACTAGTTCTAAGAAGTCACACTCTTAGTCAAAGGATGCATCAGAGAATTTGGACTTCAACAATGAAGAATAAATTATATAGATAAATTAGGAAGAATAATAAGTTAAGGAAAGACAATATTCAAAAGGTCCTTCAAAAAAGATTCAGAGAGACCATCTTGAATCACAAATCATTGGTAATAATGATGTAGGTATGCAAACAAGGAGAAAACTAGTAAGTAAACTAAATCAAGAGAAGATTTAGAACAAATAGAAAATAATGAGACTTGGAAACTAGTTCCTAGGCCTAAAGATAAAAATGTTATTAGCATAAAATGGGTGTTTAGGAATAAATTTAATGAAGATGGAGAAGTCACTAGGATCAAGGATAGATTGGTCTGCAAAGGGTATGCACAAGTAGAAGGGGTAGACTTTGAGGAGACCATTGCTCTAGTAGAAATATTGGAGGCTATTAGACTATTTATAGCATATTCAAACTTTAAGGGTTTAAGGTGTATCATATGGATGTCAAGTCAACTTTTCTAAATGAGAACATGGAAGAGGAGGTGCAAATAGAGCAACCTAAGGTTTTCTCACCATCTATTAACAAGGAATATGTACGTAGATTAAATAAGTCTCATTATGGTCTAGAGCAAGATCCTACAGCTTGGTATTCCATATTAGAAAAGTACCTATTGGAACAACGATTCAAGAGAGGAGTTACATATAATAATATGTACATAAAGATAGAAAATGATCATCAGTTGATAGTGGTTATCTGTGTGGATGAAATCATGTTTGGTGAAAATGGTGAGAGTATGACTAAATCCCTTAGAGATGTGATGTATAAGGAGTTTGAGATGTCCTTGTTGGGAGAACTATCATTCTTCCTTGGGTTAGAAATAATTCAATCAAAAAAAGGTATATTTATTTCTAAGATAAGTAGATAAGAGAGATGTTGAAAAAAAATTGAGATGGGAGATTGCAAGCCAGTTAACACACCTATGATCACAAGGTGTAAGTTAAGAAAGGAAGATAAATCTCCAAAGGTCAATCAGATATCATATAGGTTAATTATTGGAAGTTTTTTGTACACTACTACCTCTAGACTTGATATCATGAAAATAGTAGGTCTTGTGGGGATATTTCAAGCAGATCCAAAGGAAAACCATTTATAAGTAGTTAAGAGGATACTTAGGTATCTCAAGGGGACTATAGATTTTAGGTTGTAGTATCCAAGGAGAAAGGAGTTTGATTTATTAGCCTATATAGATGTAGATTGGGTAGGGAGTCTAGATGATAGTAAAAACACTAGTGAAGGAGATTTCTTCTTAGGAGAGTGTCTAGTATCATGGTTAAGCAAGAAGTAGTCATCATTGGAATTATCTACTACTGAGGTTGAGTACATTTCAATTGTTTCATGTTTCACTCAAGTCCTATGGATGAGACAAACCTTAAAAGACTACAAGATGGAGTATGATATTCTTAGTCCTATCTATTGTAACAATGCAAGTGCCATAAACATCTCAAATAATCCTATCATGCATTCATTAACCAAGCACATTCTTGTCAAGTATCATTTCACAAGAGAGAAGGTAAGTGAATAAAATTTTAAACTTGAATATGTTTCTACAAAGGATTAGATTGCAAACATTCTAACCAAGCCACTTCCAAAGGCAACATTTGAGTATCTAAGACAAAAATTAGTAGTAATTCTTACCCCTACTATCAATTGTGCAAGTGAAGAGTAATGGTAACTAATTAAGGTGGTTCATTAGCTCCAAGAATAGGTGATGAATGCCAAGAAGGTTTTCAAAGTCATGACAAACATATAATAAAATTGAGAGGTAATCAAAAATCTAATTGTTCTTCTAACTAGTGTGATCCAATAGAAAGGTTATTGTGTTTGTGTGTGTGTGTGTGTGTGTGTGTGTGTGTGTGTGTGTGTGTGTGTGTGTGTGTGTGTGTGTGTGTGTGTGTGTGTGTGTGTGTGTGTGTGTGTGTGTGTGTGTGTGTTGATAATGGTCTGTGAGTCCTGATGACTCATATGATGAGCATAAGATATGAAAACAAAGGGGGAGTCCCTAATTCTTCAATAAGAAGGTCTATGTCAGATAATAAAATATGTGATGGCCTAGTGAGTAATCAAGGGTTTGATCTAAAACTCTATGTCAATCATGTCAAGGACAAGGTGATTGAGGTATGCATGAATATAGGGGGAGGATGTTTTTACGATGCTTCACAGACTCATAATCCTGTATTGATTTTTTTCATTGTAAGAGGTGTGATCCAAGAAGTTGTAGGTATCTCTTTGTCATTAATCTCAAAGGGAGATAAAGTTTATAATGGGGGAGAAATAACATATTGAGAGAAGTTTCTGATAGTGGTTACCATCAATGACAAAGGGATAGATTATTGAGTAAATTCATTGATGTCAAAGGTGCATCTCGTGAAGGTTGATGTTAAAGGTGATTAAAGATAGTTGGCAGTGTGTGATGTGAAAAGGTGCATGGAAGAGTGTTGTCATGAGAGAAAATGAAAGAGAGAATTTGAAGACAACTAATATCTTATGTCTACATGATTCATATCATTGATAATGTCAGCATGGAAGTTATAGGTCATTGATGTCAAGTGCATAAGAAACATAGTCATGACATGAAAAGGTATGTGCATGGTGAAATTAATGAACACATGCATGTTAAGGTTGTATGGCATTATTTGAGAATGTGACTAAGGTATAGAATCATTCATGAGAGTTTCATGGTGATCTTATAGGGGTAGGACCTTCAGTCTAAGTTTCCACCCAAATAACTCTTAAACCCTACCTAGCCTAGTAAGGTATGAAGATACTATTTCAAGGAAAATATGCACATGATATCATGGATGGAGATGATATAATTTATTTTAAGTATGATCACAAAGTTTTAGGTTAATATTTGAAGGAAAAGTGAATGAATCATTATTTTAGGCCTTATCAAGCTCACAAAATGAGGTACTCAAACCTGAGAAGCACTTTTAGGCATTTGTTTGCATGTGTAACCTCTACATGGGAGTTTAAGCTATTTAGGAGATATGGGGAATGGTCATATCTAAGATCTCAAGGTATTATTTTTTTATTCAAATGGTAGTCCTTTACAAATAATTGTTAACACCAAAACCTCCTTAAAACACTAATAAGGACTCGATGTGAAATATTTTGTTTGAATCAGCTTAGGATGGATTAAAATTCCTAGATAAGTTATTGTATCATGTATTAAAATCTCCCAAGTACCTCGAGGTGGTGGTGGTTAGTCATATGAGAGATAAAATATATAGGTATAGGCTTATTTATTAAAACATTATTCTAGATCTCAAAACATTATTTATCAAGAAGAGTAAATGTATGAATGGAGAAGATATAGAATCATTTAACATGTTCATGATATTTTATGGATATTTTATATCTTTCAAGTGATCTAAATTGGTCATCCATGTAAGCCAATCACAAACAGACCTAATGGTGTTGATAATGTAAAACCCATGTAGATATGAAGAGATAGATTTTAGGGTTTGTGCATGATAGATTGATGAATAAGAATGCATGAATAATTTATTTATGAATTGTAAGTCATGATTATGCTTTGGAAAATATTTTTATTTTAGTGTATGTGGTGAAAATGTTTCTCATAAAATGGCTTTTCTAGTTCAAATAGAACTACGAGACATAACGTCAAGAAATTGGTCTTCAAGACCAATATTTTCGATTAGACCATATGAATTTTCAACATCAAGATGTTTTGGAGATATCATATAACATTTTTTATGCATCAGGAGTCATGACAAGTTTATACATAGGAATTTTATGTTTAATTCTCCATGACTGGTTCTTGAGGTGATTTGGTAGTTCTAATTAAGAAAATTGAAAAGATGTTCTTGATTCCTTATTTTCTTGAGTGAAGGTGTTATAATAATTTGGTGATGACCCTGAGGTTATGGATAATCTATATTCATTTTTTATTTTTTATGGTTGATTATCTTTAGGGTGTTTAAGCTTCATTATTGTAAGATAGACTTTTTTGGTACGCATGCCTAATAGAGAAATTTGTCTTAAAGGAGCTTCCATGGTATGAAAAAAAGATAAATGTCAAATAAAGCATGGATGAGGTCATAAGAGTTCAGTTTTTAAGTGTTTGAATGGATTTTTTATTATTAGATAAGCCCATCTGGGCCCAAGAAGATCAAGTTTTAGTATTAAGAGGGCAGACCTAAAGGAGGAGTAAAGCCTAATTGAGTTGTGGTAGAACAAGAGGGGTTAAAATTATGATTGCACCATATTAATAAGATTTCCTAAGACCTATTTTTTGTTCAACCTAAGATACTAAAGTTTTGTGTCTAACCAAGTGGTGTGTGACCATGAGACTAGTATATATACAAGGTAGTTTAGGCCTATTTAAATGTGTCAAAATGAAGCAAAAAAATGATGCATGGTTAAGCACAAGGAGGTATTGAAATGAGTTATAGACCATAACAAAAGATCAGAGGTGTGGTGATCATTTTTTTATTTAGGTGATAAAAATTCTAAGGTGGATGAGTTGGCGTTGAGTCACTTAGGGAATTGGTACTTCCTTACAAGTAGATCCTTGCTAAAGCCTAGTCAAGTGGGTGTTTGACATTATTAGGGTTGGTGCTAAACTAAATTTGGTATTTTATTTCATAGGAAAATAGTCCATTTTCATAAATATTGGTGGGTTTTCTTCCCCTTAAGGGTTTCCCACTCATATATGTGTTCTCTTGTTTCATGCTCATGTGAATGGTTCTTTATGCATTGCTAGATCACTATGTTACTTTCATGGTTCATGAATGCTAAAGTATCATTGAAATAAATTTTTTAAAATACTAATTCACCCCTATCAATAATTGTGCTTCAAATAGTATGGTCATTACAAGTTCATGGTAGTGCCCTTTGGGTTGAAAAATGCGCCTACTACCTTTATGAACCTTATGAATAGTGTATTCAAAAATTATTTACATAATTTTGCTCTTGTTTTCCTTGATGATATACTGATATATTATAAGAATGAAACCAAGTATAAGCATTATTTGTGTTTATTTTTTCAATTATTAAGGCTATATAAGATTTATGGGAAGCTTTCTAAATGCATATTTTTCCAAGATAAAATACATTACTTGGTACTTATTATTTCCAAGGATGGCATTGATGTGGTTTCAACAAATATAAAAGTTATTCAAGAATGGTCTACCCCTAAAAACATACATGAAGTGCATAGTTTTATGGGTTTGTTTAGTAACTATAGAAGGTTTGTGTAAGAGATTTATAGATTGACAAATAATATTTCCTCTTTGTAACACAAAGGTAAAACTTTCATATGGATTTTGGCATGTGAAGAATATTTTAAAAGGATTAAAGAGATTTTAATTACAACACATGTGCTTATTATTTCACATCATAATGGAAAATTTTAAATCTTAGTTGCCTCTAAGTATGGTTTTTGTGTTATTCTTATGCAAGATTGCAGAGTCATAGCATATGAGTCACGTAAGGTCAAGGAGCACAAAAATAATGATACCACACATGATTTAGAGATCGAAGCTAGTGTGCATGATTTAAAACATTGGAAACATTTTCTATCAGTAATTTTTTTTTCAAAGTTAAATATAATCATCAGAGCATGGAATACCTATTTACCTAGGATGAACATAATGTTGACTAGCGTAGATGGCTGGAATTTGTGAGTAATTTTTATATGGACATTGAATATGTGAAGGTTTAAGAGAATCATGTTGATAATGCTATCAACTGATGCACTTATATTTTTTCCTTTTCTATTTTTCAAGGTAATTTTAACACTATTTTTTAAGGATAACATCTTACTGATGAATTCTACCATGAAGTAAGTGAAGGTTTGACTTACAATCCTGTATCAAAGAAATTTGCTAAATTTTTGTTGAAAGTGATGTCCTTTTAAGGCATAAAAATAGAATTTTCCCCTAATTTAGGTGACTTATGGAATACTTCATTGGAATAAGATCATACACCACATCATTTTGCTTATCTAGGTGTCACGAAGATTACACGTACTCTGAAAGGGCACTATTTTTAGTGTGGCCTAAGCATGATGTTGCTAATTTGTTGGCAAAATGTTTGGAATGTTAATGGTTGAAATTTGAACATTATCATTTAGGAAGTTTGATTTCTCCTCATAAATTTACAAAAGGTAATTGGACTATTATTTAACTTGATTTCATTGCCAATTTTCCAAAGTGACATAGTAAACATGAAACTATTTTGGTTGTGATTGATAAGTTTATAAAATTTGGTCATTTTATTGTTGGAATTTCAACTCATGACTCTTCCATGTTTCCAGAACACTTTGTAAAATAAGAAATTCAACTACATGACATGATGGAGGTCATTATCTTTGATAGAGATAAGTTATTTACTTAAATAGTTTGGATAACCTTGACTATGACATTTGGAATGTGATTAAACTTTATCTCCTTATATCACCAAAAAAAAATGGTCAAATGGAGAGGATTAATAAAGTGGTTGAGGGCATGCTAAGAATGTACTTAATGGATAAACAAATCAAGTGGGAATATTTCTCGCATTTGGTTTAATTTGTTTATAATAATTCTTATCACTCTGTGATTAGAATGGATTCACTTGAAGTTCTATATGTGTGTAAAAGTAGAGCTCCTCTTGGCTGGGATAATCTAGAAAATATATCCATTATTGGCCCTGATATTTGATATGAATATGATGTGTAAATGGAATTGATCCACAAAAATGTGAAGATTGATTCAGATAAATAAAATGTCTATGTAGATTTCAAAATAACTCTGCATGAACTTAATTTTGGTTAGAAATTTTTTATATGTTAGACCACAAAAAAATTCTATTAAATTTAGAAAATATTCTAAATTGGCTCCTCAATTTTTTGGACTCTTTAAGATTTTATAAATAATCATCCTTGTTTCTTATCGATGAGCCCTTGCTCCATTTTTATTTAGGATTCATGATGTTTTTCATGTTTTCTTATCAAGAAAGTTTTTATCTGATCCTTTTCACATTTTGGACTGGAGAAACATTTGGGTTTTAGAAGAGGAAAAGATGTAGTTAGAACCAGTGAAGATCCTAGACCATCATGGCATTAGAATGTAAAATAAGGATATTTCACAAATTTTGGTCCAATAGGATATATTAACTAAGCAAAATGTTACTTGAGAAAATGAGAATACTTTTAAGAGTCATTATATTTGGTTTTTTTAGTTGTCAGTATGGATTTTTTTTTAAGAGGGGGAGGATGTCATGACCTCATATTTATGTGATCTAATTTATTAATATGGCACTATTGGTTGCACATTTGATTTCTATTTGGCATGTTATTTGGTCACTTAGTTGTTTTAGTTGTTATTGAGCTATTACTTGGACATTATTTGACTTTGTTTTGAGATATTATGATGTGTTAAAATAGACATTTTAATATCGTTACATTGATAATTAAATTTAGTTCATTACATAATTGATTGATATAAATTCAATTTGGAATCACTTGTCATATTTGATATTGGTTTTTTTATTCAGATACTACTGATATATCATTTTGGTGGTTGTAAGAATAAGAAAAATGATCTAGGTTGGATCTAGTATTCATTAGTAGAGGGTATAAAAGAGTAACATTAAGCTATTTGATCCTCTGATCTGAGAGGTTTTGAGCCTCATCGGGTTTTGGTAATTCTTGAATGCTTAGTTTGAATGTGTATTCTGTTATTAGCAAGTTAACTTATGTTTAGTATTTGATTGTGATATTGTATTTTGGTCAATGTGATTTCATTATTAGACTTCATGTCCCATATGGTAAACATTTACATTGTTGTTACTTTGCTTGGAGGTTGATGAGAGCATTCTTAATCTTGGCATTGTTTATGCAAGTTTTTTTTAATCCTGTCATGTTACTCACTTGTCATGGTGACTAAGAATTGAGTTAAATTATGGGACCAATAATAGATCATCCGGTATTCATTATTTTTTTAAATTTCATTTTAACCATGATATTTTAAAATTTGGGTTTTAACCCTAATTATAAATCAGGTCATGATAACCTAAATCCCAAACAGAACCCCATCAAGTGTTTTCAAATTCATTTGCTTTGGGTCTTTTATTTGTTATGTCAAGGCCATTCTAATAAACCTTAATTGAACTCTACTATTTTTTTTTGTGAAGGACATTAAGGCCTAACGGGACTGGTTTGAGCCTATTAGTTTAATTTTTCAATTATATTTTAGGAAAAAAAGGTTATTTGTTGGGCCATATTCTCAGTTGTTCATGGAAAGAATGCAAGACAAATGTGGTATTTAATGGTAGTTATAAGAGTTCAAAATGGATTGATTGGGTGCAAATAAAAGAGAGATTTTTATTATGTCAAGGGCCACAATTTTCTTGTACATTTTATTGTGCGATTAACGAGTAAGTGGTTTCCTTTTTTATATTAAACAAATAATATTAGTTTTTTATATTTATTATGGAAGGGGAGTATAAAAAATGAACCATTATAGGTTCATGGTGAAGTTGATATACTTCAATTTGAACCTTTAATGTTAAAAATTGACTTATAGTCGAATACACTCTATTGGAAATATTATGGGTGTTTTAGGACTCAACATGTTTAGTATTTTGTAACTATTTTGTAATCATTAAATATGATTGAAAGAGCCAAAGAAATGAGTTGGTTTAATTCATAGGCTTATTTTGTTTTGCCTATGCTTTTTTATTGTCTTAAAAAAATAGGGCTTTTAGTTGTTTACATTATTATAGCTATTGTGCCTTATGTTGGAGTATCTTTGATTATTGTGATTGTGGTGAACCTTTAAAGTTTTTAATTTTCTTGGTAGTCATTTTATTAAGGCTATGTGTTAGTTTGAGGTGTATATTTTGTGATTTTGTAATGGAATAGAACTCTATGTTTTGATTTTAATGAACTTATTCTTCATTTTTTGGACATTAGGGTCTCATATGAAGTTCAAAATTAATTCTTTATTATTATAGGAACATTGTTTACATTATTTTGAATGGATATTAAATGAAATATGATTTAGACTCATTCTTTTTATGGTGTCCATTTGTTTGTGACCCTTTTTAGTGTCATTATATTTATGACTCTTTTTGGTATCATTCTATTTGTGACTCTTTTTGGTATCATTCTATTTGTGACTCTTTTTGGTGTCAATTTGATCCAAGACTATTTTGATGTCTACTTATTATGGATAAGTGTTGAGTATAAAGGTAGTTATGAATACATTTAATGCTATTTGATAATTTAAATACATGCATGGTATATATTTGCATGTTATGTTTTAAGTCGATAGATACAAAAGTCATTGTTGATTCATGGAAGCCAAATAGACCTATTCACATGTTGGAAAATAGTGCTAAGGCTAATCATAAGTACTATTATTTTCACGCACTTATCATACAATCAATAATTTTCATTATTTTATGGTTTTGTTAAATATTTTAAAATCTCATAATCTCTATTATTGTTCACCATTCTACACTAACAATATTGTTTAACTCCACATCCAACTGATGGATTGGGTGGTCTAGGCCCACCAATTAGGGATTCATTGGGTAGGAAGGATGGGTATTTGTATGTTTCTCTATGGATTTTTTTTTGAGTTCTTGGATTCTTATTGTATTTTTATTAATGTCCTATTGAAGTTTATTGTGAGGCATGGTTCAGATTAATGTCTCATTGTAATTTAGAGAAAATAATTTATAATTATTAAATTATACTTAAATGGGATGTTTATGTTATTCAACCTTGAAAAAAATAATTTATAGTATTGATAATTAAGAAGTGATTGATACATTCTTTTAGTTATTATTGTAAGGTATGTATTTAATTACTCTATTTTATTATAGTACCAATTTTGTATCGAAGGTAATTAGTAATTGATATGAATTTTGGGTTAAGGTTATGGTCACTAAAGTTGTTGACCAATAATTTTATGTGCATTGTATTTGAAATATTTTAAGTTAAATTTAATTTGTGATTATAATCAGTTCATTGAGTAATAGAGAATAATTTAGGAATTATAATGTTATTTTTAATCTTAGTTTAATAATTTTTCCTAAGTTGAATACTATTAATTGATATTTAATTGTTATGTCACTTAAGTGGATGTCAACTATTCAAATTTTTTGCTAAGGAACTTTGTATGACTAATGGACTTGTATTGACTTAAATATTTGTAGTTGGTGAATGTAACTGATAAATAAAATAAAATTTTTGTTTAATTTATTTTAATTAATATTTAAAATTAAATGAGGTCTATTTTATTTATTATAGTAATTTGAGTTTTAAAAGATTACTTCGAACTATAGAATATAATATACATGGTGTGAATAATATATTTAAATTACATAAGTTTTCAATTTTGTTTAGATTTAGTGATATGAAGTTAATACTCTTTATTGACTGTACATGAAAGTTATGGGGAAAACTTGTAGAATCATTATGTAAATTTGTTATGGTAAAAAGATTTTGTATGCATTATGTTGAAGAATAAATTATAAAGTGTATGTTAGCAATTACAAGTTTTATTAAGAACCATATACAATGATGGCTTATCTTAATGGCCAATTTTTTTTTTGTATAAGAACTTTTAATAACCTTGATATTGAATTTAGGTGGCAAATTTTTATTTTTATGTTTGATTATTATAATAATATAGTGGGCATTAAAAGTCACAAATGACTATGAGGGAAATAGATAAATTAATCCTTAGTTTGAAACCCAAGTAAATAAGGGAGATTCTTATGGATTAGTATTTCATTACTTAAGAACACAAATTGAGTGAGAATGTAAATATTAGGATGATTTATGGTTGGTATAACAAGGCTGAGGAAATGTAAGTCTTCATGAAATTATTGAGTTGTCTTTATGAAAAATGTAAGCATGTTTGTTGAAACATCAATAGCTTGTTTAAGTCTTTAATTAATTAATGGTAATCATATATCATCTATTTTGATGAAGGGTAATGGGAACATATAGCTATCATGATTTAATGCATAATAAGGTGTTAATATATAGTATTGCAAGATGGTCAAAATATTTCACTTATGTATATTAGTATTGAATCTAGATAGTTATGTTATGTACAATTGGATATGATTCCATTTGATGTAACAAACACTTATGTGGTAATGTTCATCAATAATGTAAATTTATTTAATTCAAATTATATTATCAAGCATGTTCAATGTGTTATTATATAATCTATGAGGGTAGATATCCTAGCTGCAGTCATGGTTAAGTGATATAAGCATGTAACCCTAATTGGTGATAATAGGCTTCTCACATCATGTAAATTTGAAAGTGTTCCAAATAAATTACATTATGTTGATTTTGAAAATAAATATGAAGCTTAAGTCTTGATATTCACATATTTATGTAAATCATTTAATGCATAATAGTAGTATGATAATTATTCTATTGTCAATTGAAATCTTTTTGCATTTTTTGATGTGATAATTTTTTATGTTGATTAGTATTCTCAAGTTAGATTTTATTACTTTAAATGGTTAATGTGTATATTATTTTATGTCAGGTCTAGGCATTCAGTTAATACAAAAATTTGGTAATTGGTCTTATTAGGAAGGCTGTTGAATAAGTATACATATTTGAGTGCATGAATGTACTCTAAGTACATCCCGATGTGCATATTAATTATTTAAAATAAATTCATAATGTTTTAATTTAGGAATTTTAACCTTAGTCAAATACCTATGTTTGGTTTAACATGGTTATGGACCTGATCACACTTGTATGAATTAGCTTCCATTAGTTACATTTTGAACCATTATTAGTATCGTGGTGTTTGTTTCCAAAAAAATTAGGTTATTACATTTTATTACCATTGATGAAGGATTATTTTATCAAAATTGGTGAATTAAAATAAGTGTTTTAATATAAGTTATGAAAAAATGAAGAGTAAAATCATAATGTTAATATATGTAATAAATCACCAATGGCTAATTTTGAACTTACTATTTATATAAAAATTATAAAATAAAAAATAACTAAGACAAATAACTTAACTAAAACTCAAATCTAATAGACTATTGTAGGTATTGTGTAATCTAATGTAGAGTTGTGTGAGGTTACTATGAATTAGGCATAGGGATTTACATTTACCTAGGACAAGACTACTATTTAGATGTGTCTAGCCTGAGATGAAGTCTATAGGGTGTGCCAATGTATTTTATAAGGTTTTCCCTTTGCATAAATTTGGATAAGTATGCCTCTACTATAGGTCCTATGTTTGTGATCAACATCACTCAATCCACTGTGGAAGTCATTGTGTACTTTATTCTTCATTTATAACCCCAGCTCAATAGACCATAAGTAATAAAAAAATGGGAAAGAAGGGGTTGCATTTTAAAGGTTTTCTTGACCTCAAACCCCCACTATGTTGAGTTCTACTTACATAAACATACTCTAAAGATGGACCAAACACAATGTAGTTATCCAATGTTATAATATGTGTGTTAAATAATAGTGCAATTTTATATTCTAGTATAATCCTAGTGTAAATATGTGTTTCAACAATGGTTTGTGACCTTGGAGGTATTCATACCTAGCTCAAGGATACTTAGGTTGTGTGAACTCAAAATTTGTAAAAATACATGGTTTTAGCTCAATGTGAAGTCAATTATTCTAGTGATTTTCAATTGTGGGAGCCTCTTGCCATCCAGTGAATGAATGAATCAAAAATATAATTTAATATTTTTCATTTAGGAATTTATTCGAATGAGACGTACCAAATGTGTGATATGACCTAGTGTGGTTAATTTTCATTTGAGAAACTAGCTATTATATAGTTGGAGGATGAAATTGGTGGCTTCAAACACTACTCGCAAGTAAGATTGTGCTAAAAGAGTAGCCTTCTTTGAGGAGTAAAGATAATTAAAATGGAAGTGTGGATGAGTCTAATAGCAAGTTTAGGATATTTAGAATAAAGAATAGGAACACCATGTATTATATTTTCTTAAGGGTAAGGGTCATCCAAGTATAAGTAGAAGAATAATAGTTTAAAATCATGGAATTGAGCATGAGATAAGTGTGTATAAAAGGATGGTCACAAGTGAATTTTTTAGTGGTAAATGTTAATTTTAGTGACTAAGTTTCCAAATGTTTAATCTATTAATGTAGTAAAGTGTGAATACTATAGTAAAATAAAGATAACTATACCCAAGATTACGTGGGTTGAGTAGGATTGGATGTATACCAAACATTGAATTGTGCTTCATGTGAACCTGCTATAAAACATGTATAAATATGTCATTAGTTAGGATGAAAATATGAAAGTAGAGATAAGAAAATTGTAGATCAAATAAAAAGAATGAATACACCTATTTGGGTATGTGAACTATTGTGTTTTATGGTGAAAAACTACTGACTATAGAGGGTAATACCTATTGTCCTCCAAAAATGTCACTCATTTTTGGGACAATATTTGAACTATTTTGTTCCAACAGGCCAAAATTGTCTCTTCCTTTTTCAAAATTTGTCCTGGGCATTCAAATTTTTCATTTTTCAAGCTCCTCAAGAATCTACGGACTCTACAGGTTAGAATCTACAGACTCAGTAGGAAAAGAAAATCTACGGACTCTGCAGGTCAAGGTTCAATGAGCTTCACAAGTTGATTTCTATGAACTCTTTCAAGGTTAGAGAAAACTACAAACTTGGTTTCTACTGACTCTACAGGCTGGTTCATTTCTATAGGTTCAAAGACTTCATCAGTTGGTTCAAAGGCTTTGTTTGAACCATTGAACCAAAGCTTGGTTCAACGGTTGGTTTAACCAAGTGGTTCAATGCTTTGGTTCACTTGGTTGGTTCACTCGTTCGGTTCAACACTTTGCTTCATTCACTTGGTTTAAAGACTTGGCTAATTCAAAGGGTTCATCGGCTTGAACCATTTTGGTTTAACCAAGTGGTTTAATGTTTGGTTCAACCAAGCGGTTCAATGCTTTGGTTCAACCAAGCGGTTCAACGTTTGGTTCAACCAAGTGGTTCAATGCTTTGGTTCAATCAAATGGTTCAATAGTTGGTTCATTACCTTGGTTCATTAGCTCAGTTCAAAGGAGTGATTCAATGCAAAAATTCAAAAAATCCTCCCAAAGGACAAGTGCCCTTGCGAAGGGCACTTGCTTGACAAAATTACCCTTCGAAAGGGTCATTTTCAAGAAAGGCAGTTAAGATAAATTCTTTTAGAATTTTGTTTAAGGTAGAAAAAGGCATAATTCCTTCAAACTTTTTATTTGAAGGAATTCCTTTGGACAAAAAGTTTGAAGTAATTTTGGAAAGAAGTCGTGGAAGGAAATCCTGAAGGAATTTGCAAAGACCAAGGCAAACAGAACAAAATGGAACAATTCTGTAAACTTTTTATCTGCGAGAATTTTTTGCAGAATTTTTGTCTATGAGAAAATGCCCCCAAGAGAAAGCTTAGGGATGCTTGTGGGAAAATGTCTGTAGAAACATATGCAAGAAAGCTGTGAGAGACTGCCAAAGATAAAAGTCTATCGAAGGACCCCAAAAGGTAGGTGCCCTTGTGGGGGACTCTTAGTAGCCAACTTAAAGGACACTCCCCCAAAGCTAAAGGGTCACCTTCCCTTTGGGAGGATGCAGAATAGGAAAGCTGAAGAAGGACCAAGGGGTGATGCACCCGAAGATGTCAAATTCAAGATAGCAAACTAACCATTGAAAATGTAGTGATGGGCACGTGAACGTCAATTTTAAATCTCATAAAATAGCCTGTTGGTCCTTGTAATCTATAGACCTAAATGCATTCACAAGATTTAAGGCCAAGGCCAGCAAAAAGTGACTAAAGAAAAGAACAACAAATTGAATCCAAGACCTGATTTAATTAACCAAAAAAGGAGGAATGATGAGGAAGGATCAGATCGCAAGGTGGACATTGAAAGATGTAAACTTTGAATAGAACGACTTGTTTCTCTGCATTAAGAAAAATAAATGTGTAGATGCCCCTAAATTCTAGCCTATCTTCTTAATAGATTTCAATGAAACATTATGGGTTACTCTTCCCAAGTCCTTCTTGAAGAGGCTATATAAGGGACTCTCTTTTATTGTAAATGGATCTCTTTTTGACAATTAGAATGAAACTCTACCCAAATTAAAAAGCATTACCGAGACTTTGAGCTCAGTTTGTTGATCATATTTTGTTATTAGAATAAGAAAGCAAGTGACTTTTCAAACTTTGTGTTGTGATATCTTTGTTGTTGAGGAAACTATTCTTATGTCTTTTTCCTTAATATATCTTCTGTTCCTTTAATTCAACAAGTAGAATTAGTGATAGCAATTAGGAAGGTGTCCTGAAGTCAACTGTGGAGAGACTTTGTGCCCCCATAATTGCCTTTCAGTGTGTTTTCTTTTCATTTCTGTGTAAAGGACCTTGGGACAACATTGTGCCCTTATTGTACTTCGTATCTCACTCTTGAGCAATTTAGGTGGAGACTTTGGGCTGCATCTTGATTTTTTGGTTACTACATCCTTAGTTACATTTTGCATTTACTACCAGGAGTATTCTTGTGGTTTGATAAATAGAACTTCTGAAAGAAGAGGAGTGTTATCTATCATTTCCCTTGAGTTTTTCCTTTGATTTGCACACATCATCTTTGAAGAAAGAGAGATGGATGGTTTGTCCTACCCTTGAGTATTATTATATATATATATATATATATATATATATATATATATATATATATATATATATATATATATATATATATATATATATATATATATATATATATAGCTTATCTATAGAGAACCTCCCCTTGATGAGAGGAGAGATTAGTCCCCTTTTGATGTGGTAAACCTACACATTCAGATGACCAATCTTCTTACTTTGGCTGATCAGACCTATTTTGTTTATCAATACGCTAATTGACAAAATATTCAACTAACAGTTTTTAGCGACTCCACTGGGGATATAACCCATTATCCATTTATAGTCTTACCATTCACCTCCATAGTAATCAGGAAAGAATGCATAGTTTAAAGCCTCAAGCTTGAAACTGAAGCAATGTCAATTCTTTTTCATTTTTTGTTTCATAATCTGGCAGATTCAAGGTATACACAAAGCCAAAGGGCTAAAGGGATTGTTGACCGTGTATTTGAGTTACTACAGTAAAGTGATTTTGATCTATTTCCTTCACCATCTCATCTCCAATGAACCAAGAGCTTTCCTCCAACTAAAGTCAGATTTCCATTGCTAGATAAAGCATCTACTTATGTTGTTGACAAAGCTTTGCCAATAATTACCCCTCTGAGATTTGTTATTCCTCCTTTTCATAATCCTATAAAGACAGTTCAAGGCCCCTAGGGTAATGATTTTGGTCCTCTCAATCTTACTCCACCTCTACATGAGCTTCCACGTAGTTCAAGGAAGAATTTCCCCAAATTCTATGGTGATGGGAAAGTTCATCCTGATGAACACATTGCAGCTTTCAGCATAGCTTGTGGAGTAATTAGAGTAGAATTTAAAGATGTAGTAGTCAAGCTATTTATAGAAACATTACAAGATACTACTACAGATTGGTTTTATCATCTACAAGCTCAGTCAGTAACTGATTGGAATACTCTCAAAGATAAGTTTGAAGCCATATTCAAACTTGCAAAAGATGCACATGCACTTCTGGCTCAACTTACACAGATGAAGAAAGAGCCTTATGAACCAATGAGAGAATTCATAGCCAAATTTGACAAACTAAGGAACAAAATTCCTATAATTACTCGACCTACAACTAAGAATCTCAAATGCTTCTTCATTAATTCTCAGTTACTTGAAGTAAGTTTTTTGTTGAGATGTGCTGGTCAAATAGATCTTGTAGCTCAACATTTGGCTACTAAGGTAGAAGATGATCTCATCTTAGCAGGGAAGATAAGAAGAGATCCAAATAGAAATAGAGCTTCATCATATTTTAAATATTCATCTACAAGCACCACAGATCCAATGGTGTAAAAGTTGGCAAATGAGTTGCTTGCTCTCAAAAAGCAAATGGCTCAAGGAATGTCTTCTGCTCCTTCATATAGAGATATGCCAAGAAGGACATTCCCAAATCAATCATATCAAGGAAATGGTGCTAGGAATCAAGGGCAATAGAATTGCCTTCCTCCCCCACAAGGGAAGCTTGCCTTGGAAGCTCCTCCAATCAATTCAGCAATGGGATATCTTAAAGTAGAATCAAAGTTATCTTTTTAGCCTGAATTGAATCAAGAAAATGACACTGATCTCCTTGAAGAAAATCAATAAGAATTAGCTAGTGACTCCCACATTGGTTTCCTAAATTATTAGGATGAACCTAAAAGCAAAGGAGAATATTTTGATGGATCATATGCAGTGTTTACTAGATCCAAGAACCAATCAGTCCATCAAGCTGATAAAGAGAAGATAGAGGAACAACCTCAACTAGCAATCACAATTGCTAAGCATGAAACAACTCTACCTTTCCAGTCAAAGGATCTGGTGATCACTCAAAATGTAAATACATTCATTTCACCTTCACCTTCTACTTTAAATTTGCAAACCAGCCCACCTCCCATCCCTCTTAAAACTCAAAAGGTTGAAGTACCTTTCTCTGTACCTAGCTCAATTCAGCCATTTGACATAAGCAATCATGTCAAAAAGACAAAAATACAAATGTATGAATTTGAATATTTGCAGTCCAATCCTAGTCAATTGAATAAGTTGGTCCAATATGTCAAGAACCAAACCATCCCTACAGGACAACAAGCTAAAAAAGTAACTCCTGATTCTCCAAAGAACACATCCATTCTGAATAATCTTGTCATTACTCCTCTAACTGCTCCTAGAAATATAGAACCTTTCTATATTTCCCTATTAATAAATGGTCATAAGCTGAGTAACTATATTATAGACTCAGGCGCATCTGATAATGTCATGCCTACTAAAGTAGCTGAGTCTCTAGGCTCACACTAACCAAGACATTCAAGAGATGTTTCTCCATGGAGAACAAGCAAGTACCATTGCTGGGGCAAATCAAAAATGCCCAATTTGCATTTACAGCCTTTCCAGACAAGAGAATCAGGATGACTATCTTGGTGGCTAACGCTCCAGCATCCTATGGCATTTTGCTTGGATGAAATTTTTCCAAGGACATGGGAGGATAACTAAGCATGGACCTATCTGAGGCAAGGATCCCTGTCCAAGGCGTAATGAATAGGTTGCTCCCTGAAAAGGAAGCAAAATATGTGGTCACCCAAACATCAACCCCTGAAGCACAAATTCTTTTTGAATCTGCAGGTATGGGTAACTACTTTTTATCTATAGACAAAGTGCATGAAGCATCTAATATAATTCTTGAAAGTGTCAACTTAGAAATTAGTTCAACTAAAACATCAGAAGAACTAGTAAGTTGTAATACAAATGAAGAAGGACCCTCCATCTCAAATGAAGGAAAGTCTAAAGAAAAATCAATATCAGATGAGGTATGGACTTTGGAATATGATGGTAGTTGTTCCTCTACTAGTTCAAGAGCTAGGATTGTGTTGATATCTCCTCAAGGAGATATGTTTCCTTCATCTTATAAATTATAGTTTAGCAACACTAACAATATAGCTGAATATGAATCTCTATTACTTGGAATGAAGGCTGCTCAAGAAAAAGGCATCAAATTTCTTCATGCCAAAAGGGATGTTGAATTAGTGGTTTGTTAAGTGAGAAACTTATACCAGACCAAGAATGAAAGATTACGCCACTAACACATCCTGGTTTGGGACCAAATTGAAAGCTTTGATGCTTTCAACATTTTTGCCATACCCAGAGAGTCTAATGATAAAGCTGATGCACTTGTTGTTTTGAGTACTCTCTTAGTTCCTCACTTAGACTTCAAAGAAGACATGTATACTATTAAGCTAATTTATAAACCAAGTGTTCCTGACAATACTGATCATTGGCAAGTATTCAATGATCATCATCAAATCATTGCCTTCCTAGAATGAAAAGACAATTTTGAACAACTATGTTTTGAAGGTAGTGAACCTCAGAGGTATGAATTAGACTCTAAATCCAATTCAAATATAAATGAAGAATTAGTATAGCTGAAAGGAAACAAAATTCCCAAAGGCGTGGTTTGTCTTAATAATTTGTTTGAAAAGCATGATAGATTCATCAAACAACAACAAATAGATTCAAGTTTCTCTCAGGGATTTGATCAAGTAAATCTAACCACTAAAAAAAATCCCAAGATGGTCATCATTGATAAGTGTTGCACCCCTGAAGAAAGATTCAAGTTCACCTCTTTACTCCGTCAATACATGGATGTCTTAGCATATTCTTATGAAGACCTGAAGTCTCTTAGACCTGATGAAATCTGCCATGAGATTCCTCTCAAGGCTAATTCAATGCCCTATAAGCAAAAATCTAGACAATACAATCCAAAAATATCAGGTACTATTCTGTCTGAGATACAAAAAATATTAAATTCTAGAATCATCTTCCCAATCCATCATTCCACATGGATTACCAACATAGTGCCTGTAAGGAAGAAGAGTGGTGAAATTTGCATTTGTGTAGATTTCAAGAATCTAAATCAGTCATCTTTGAAAAATAATTACCCTTTGCCAATCATGGATCAAGTGCTTCAAACAGTGATAGGTTCAGAGATGTTATCAATGTTGGATGGTTTCTTAGGATATAAACAAGTTGAAGTTGGTGAAGTACACCAACACAAGACTACATTCACCACACCTTGGGGTACATTTGCATATAGAAGAATGCTTTTTTGCTTGATAAATGCTGGTGCTACCTTTCAGAGAGCAATGGAATTGGCTTTGAAAGATGAGATAGGTAAATTCATAGTGGTAGACCTTGATGATTTAACTATCTTTTCAAAGCATCGATCTGATCATGTACGCCACTTACAACAAGTGCTAGAGCGCTATCACCAGAATGGTATTTCTTTGAATCCTAAAAAGTCTATATTTGGAGTAACAAAGGGGAAACTCCTTGGACACATTGTGTCTAAAGAAGGTATAAAGATTGACTTAGACAGAGTCAAGTCTATTCAAGAGCTTAATTTGCCTACAAGTAAGAATGTTGTTCATTCTTTCTTTAGAAAGGTGAATTTCTTATGGAGGTTCATCCCTGAATTTGTTGAGAAGACTAGACACATTGTGAACATGATGAAAGGGAAGACCACCTTCACCTAGACAAAAGAAGGCAAATCAGCATTTCAAGATATCAAGACCACCATTACTCATGCCCCTACCTTGGTTTGTCTAGATTACAACAAAGATTTCATCATATACAACTATTCATCTGAACACACTCTTTCAGTAATTCTTGTTCAATAGGACAAGGAAGGTATGGAATCTCCTATCTCTTTCATGAGTTTCCCCCTTAAAACCCATGAGATGAAGTATTCAAATGTAGAGAAGCATGCTTATGTGTTGGTGAAAGCAGTCAAACATTTCTACTTCTATATTCTGAATTCACATACTATTACCTTAGTTCCTAACACTACAATCAAGTCTATATTAACTCAACAAGAGTTTGGCACAAAAAGAGGTAATTGGATTGCAAAGATCCAAGAGTTTGATCTAGATATCAAGCCAACAAAGCTGGTCAGGAGTAAAGGCCTATGCCAATTAATTGCTGACAATAAGCCAGAAGATACACAACATGAAGAAGCTGATGTGAAAGAGACACCAACAGTCCTTTTTGTCTCCACTACCAATGAGTGGTATTTAGGTATTTCTCATTTCCTTACTTATGGTGAATGTCCTGCTCATTTGTCTTATAAATAAAGGAGGGATATCAAGTTGAAAGCTACCAATTTTATCCTTTGGGACAATGGCTTGTATAAGAGAAGCATAGATGGAGTATTCCTTCACTGTGTAGACAAAAATCAACAAAGCTAGCTTTTGAAATCTTTCCACAATCTAGCCTGTGGAGGACATTTTTCTACTCCTGTGATTGCTCACAAGATTCTACGAGCTAGGTATTACTAGCCAACTCTTTTCCAAGATGCACATAAGTGGGTGAGGAAATGTGAACTTTGTTAGCAATTTGTTAGAAGACCCAAGTTAGCTGCTATGCCTCTCAAGCTAGTGATCATAGAAGAACCTTTCTAGCAATGGGGGATTGATTTTATTGGGACTATAAACCCATCTTCAAGTGCTGGACATGATTATGTCCTTACAACAACTGACTATTTCACCAAGTGGGTAGAAGCAATCCCAACTAAGCATGCTACATCAGAAGTTGTATGCAACTTCCTCAAAGAGAATATCATTTCCAGGTTTGAAGTTCCAATAAAAATTATTACTAACAATGCAGCTTGTTTCACCTCCCAAGAGATTACACAATTTTGTTTCCATTATGGAATTATACTCTCTCACTCTTCTGATTATTTTTCACAAGGGAATGGACAAGTTGAATCCAACAATAAGAACCTGGTAACTATCATCAAGAAGCTAATAGATGACAATCAAAGGACATGACATAAAGCATTGGTTGATGCTCTATGGGTAGATAGAATCACACCAAAGAGGGCAATTGGTATGTCTCCGTTTCAACTTCTTTATGGTATCAATGGTAAGATACTAATCACCTTAGAATTTCCAGCCTTGAAATTGGCAAAGGCAATTGAAGATCAGACATATGAAATCTCTCTAGATAAGAGAATCATGTGCCTGACTGAGCTGGATGAAAAAAGAACCATGGTGGTGGATAGAATTGCTGCTCATCAAAGTCTAGTAAAGAAACTCTTTGACCAGAAGGCTAAAAATCATGATTTCTAGATTGGAGATCAAGTCTTGTTGTGGGACAAAAGGAGAGAACCAAAGGGGATGCATGGAAAATTTAACTCCCTTTGGAGAGCCCCATTTATAATTCATCAACACATTGGTGAAAATATCTTTCTACTAAAATATCAAGATGGCACACTCTTTTCTCTACCTCACAATGGGCAACATTTGAAACACTTCAACTCTTGAAGTATCAGATCATTGCATCTGTATATATGTATATTTGTACAGTTTTTAATTATATTTTGTTTTGTTTGTTTCCATTTTTGATGCCTTTAATTTCTAGGTAGCATGACTCCATAGCCTAATGGTACACATGAAGACACTGGAGATTCTAGATTCGACTCCCTTCAATTCTTTTTGCAATTGATAAAAGTTCTCCAACTGGAGCCAGCTTTTGTCCCCCAAAAATATCACTCATTTTTGGGACAACATTTGAACTATTTTGGTCCTACATGCCAAAATTGTCTCTTCCTTTTTCAAAATTTGTCCTGGGCATTCAAATTTTTCATTTTTCAAGCTTCTCAAGAATCTACGGACTCTGCAGGCTAGAATCTATGGACTCAACAGGAAAAAAAAATCTATGGACTCTACAGGTCAAGGTTCAATGGGCTTCACAAGTTAATTTCTACAGACTCTTTCAAGGTTAGAGAAAACTATGAACTTGGTTTCTATGGACTCTGTAGGTAGGTTCATTTCTACAGGTTCAAAGACTTCATCAGTTGGTTCAAAGGCTTCATTTGAACTATTGAACCAAAGCTTGGTTCAACGGTTGGTTCAACCAAGTGGTTCAATGCTTTGGTTCACTCACTCAGTTTAACACTTTACTTCATTCACTTGGTTCAATCAAAGGGTTCATTGGCTTGAACCATTTTGGTTCAACCAAGTGGTTTAACATTTGGTTCAACCAAGTGGTTCAATGCTTTGGTTTAACTAAGCGGTTCAATGTTTGGTTTAACCAAGCGGTTTAATTCTTTGGTTCAATCAAACAGTTCAATCAAATAGTTTAATAGTTAGCTCATTAGCTTGGTTCATCAGCTTGGTTCAAAGGAGCGGTTTAATGCAAAAATTCAAAAAAGCCTCCCAAAGGACAAGTGCCCTTACGGAGGGCACTTGGTCGACAAAAGTACCCTTCAAAAGGGTCATTTTCAAAGAAGGCATTTAAGGTAAATTCTTTTGAAAGTTTGTTTAAGGTAGACAAAGGCATAATTCCTTCAGACTTTTTGTCTAAAGGAATTCCTTCGAACAAAATTTTTGAAGGAATTCCTTTGGACAAAAAGTCTGAAGGAATTCGAGAAAGAAGCCGCGGAAGGAAATCTCGAAGGAATTTGCAAAGACCAAGGAAAACAGAATAAAATGGAAGTATTTTGCAAAAATTTTGTCTACAAGAAATTTCCATGGAATTTTTATCCGCAGGAAAATGCCTGCTAGAGAAAGCTCGGGGAAAATGCCCATGGGAAAATGTCCACGAAAATAGTCTGCAGGAAAGCCGCGAGAGACTGCCGAAGATAAAAGGCCGCTGAAGGACCCCAAAGGGCAGGTGCCCTTGCGAGGGACTCTTGGTGGCCAACTTAAAGGACACTCCCCCAAATTTGAAGGGTCACCTTCCCTTTGCGAGGATGCAGAATAAGAAAGCCGAAGAAGGACCAAGGGGTGACGCACCTAAAGATGCCAAATTCAAGACAGCAAACTAGCTATTGAAAATGTAGTGATGGGTACGCGAATGTCAATCTTAAATCTCATAAAATAGAAATTGATCCTTGTAATCTATAGACTTGAATTCATTCACAAGCTTTAAGGCCAATACCAGTAGAAAGTGACTAAAGAACATAACAACAAATTGAATCCAAGACTCGATTCAATTACCCAGAAAAGGAGGAATGATGAGGAAGGATCAGATCGCCAGGTGGACATTTAAGGATGCAAACTTTCAATAGCGTGACTTGTTTCTCTACATTGAGAAAAACAAATGGGTAGATTCCCCTAGATTTCAGCCTATCTTCTTAACAGATTTCAATGCAACATGATGGGTTACTGTTCCTGAGTCCTTCTTGAAGAGGCTATATAAGGGACTCTCTTTTATTGTAAATGGATCTCTTTTTGACAATTACAATGAAACTCTACCCAAATTAAAAGGCATTACTGAGACTTTGAGCTCAATTTGTTGATCATATTTTGTTATTGGAATAAGAAAGCAAGTGACTTTTCAGACTTTGTGATGTGATGTCTTTGTTGTTGAGGAACCTGTTCTTATGTCTTTTTCCTTAATATATCTTTTGTTCTTTTAATTCAACAAGTAGAATTAGTGACAACAATCAGGAAGGTGTCCTAAAGTCAACTATGGAGAGACTTTGTGCCCCCATAATTGCCTTTCAGTGTGTTTTCTTTTCATTTCTGTGTAAAGGACCTTGGGATGACTTTGTGCCCTCATTGTCCTTCGTATCTCACTCTTGCAAAATTTAGGTGGAGACTTTGGGCTGCATCTTGATTTGCTAGTTACTATGTCCTTAGTTACATTTTGCATTTACTACCAGGTGTATTCTTGTGGTTTGCTGAATAGTACTTCTGAAAGAAGAGGAGTGTTGTCTGTCATTTCCCTTGAGTTTTTCCTTTGATTTGCACACATCATCTCTAAAGAAAGAGAGATGGATGGTTTGTCCTACCCTTGAGTATTCTTTTTTGTTTATATATATATATATATATATATATATATATATATATATATATATATATATATATATATATATATATATATATATAGGGATCCTCCCCTTAATGACAGGAGAGATTAATCCCATTTTGATGTGGTAAACCTACACATTTGGATGACCAATCTTCCTACATTGGCTGATTAGACCTATTTTGTTTATCAGTACGTTGATCGACAAAGTATTTAACCAACAATACCATTAGAGATTTCCTTTTTCATTAAGACATTTGGATTGTATTTTCTATGCACCAATCCTCTTTAATAGGAGAGTTTACAGAACTCAAGATATGATTGACTTCATCATTTAATACCTAATGTATTATAATATCATAGAATCTCTATATGAATTCTAATGATCATTCTAGTGTAAAAATGGTATAAAAATCATGAATCAACCATTGTAGATAGCATAAGATTCATTTCTAGAGTAAAAATGGTTCAAAATAGCATGAATTGAGTCTAGCGTATAACAAATAGAGAATGACATGGATTTACATTCCTTCTATGAAAAATAGTGTAAAACAGAAGAATAAAGTGATCATGCAATTCACACATGCCCCCAATATGAAATATTAGTCTATTAATTCTCATAACCAAGTAAAATAAATTTTTTTTTTGGTAATACCACATAATATTATAGAATAAATGCCTCCCGTGATGCACCCATTCTAAGAAAACTTTTTTGATAACCTATGCATAAACTTATAAATTATTTCTAAATATGCACTAAAAATTATTCTACAAATTGAATATGATTATGATAATTTTGTAAAATGTTACTTTTAGATGTCAGGATGAAATCACATTATTTTGGTTAGCTATGGCTTGTATAACTATCCAAATTATGCATTATTTTTTAAATTTACTTTTTCAGTAGAAACTAAGTATGAGCTATGGTTTTTTAAGCAAATACTACCTTTTCATATCTATGAAATTGACTATTTCAACTTAGTATCTAAGACAAGACACTATGAATTCCCCCTCTTTTGAGGTGAGTCATGAAGCCTATGAAATAAATTATCTCAAAATAATAATATTATGCAAATTATGTTATGCAAAGATTTAAATTTGGATTAATAATGATCAAATTAGATATCATAGCATAACATTGATAATATGAGTAAAATAATTGTGTATGATACATGTATAACCAAGCATATATAGTGTCATATCTAGATAGATGTTAGCAATTAGGCACACTATAAATAGAGGATAAAAATTGAATACTTTAAAGTAAATAAAACTACTCAGGGAACATACATGTTGTTCATCATGGATATTAAAAAATAGAGATGCATGATATATGTCATGGCATAAAAAACTGAGCAAACAAATGGAATAAGAGTCAAGGTCATGATGTATATATAAATAGTGCACACAAAATAACACAAAACAAGCAATGAATCTAAGGGATCACATACAAGCGACATGTTTAAATGTCACTCACATGCATGGAATCATAGAATCAGTCTTAGAGCCATAAATAGGGACATGTTGAATCATCCAAAATCTAGAGAAAAGAATATGCACAAAGCATGAATAAAAACATAAACCATGATAATCATGCATGAAATACATTATAAACTTGTAAAATTATTATATTCATAAACTTAGGTATCCGATAAGGTAATATTAATTTAATTGAGCAAATAAAGATAGATTTTACATAATGTATTGAACTAAAGAATGTATAATAGGGATAGTCATAGAATGATAAAATCTATGTAAAAGGATTCCCCGAATGAACTTGTTGGGATGAAAATAAGTTATAGAATGCATGTGAATAGATTGAATCTTAAAAATTAGATCTTGTGTTCACTAGAAAAATTATGCTAAAATCAGACATGGGCATAATACATCACTATCTAGATTAGATCAATTTTGTTTGTATATATTTTTGGGTCTAAGATAGTATCACCACATAAAAAATACATTTGGAAATGGAAACATGCATGCTCTATAACTCACTAAAGTACAGTTGTGAAAATATTTGATATAAAATAAATCTAGACAAGTAATATATATACTAAAGCATAAATCAACATATGTAAATAAATTACACATATCATGCATAGGTCCTAATTTGTAGAATTTTCTATAATTTTTTGAATAAATATAAATAAAAAAGTAACATAATAACCAATGACTCCCACATGAGGTTCACAATTAATAGGTCATGTATCTAGCATAGGAAGAATGACCTCTAGTAAATGGAAAGTATCATGCCACTGTGAAGTAATTGGTCTTGACTTAGAATTTGAAAAATGATATGACTTTGTAACATAAGTTCCATAGTCACAATGATAATTTTTAGTATGCTACATATGTGGTTTAGTATGGTGAACTCTAGGAATGTTCATAACCCATCATGGAGTGTATGAACTTTGTGTTAATATGATTAGTTTTAATCTAAAAAATTATAATATGTTTTCACTAGGATATGTTTGTTATAATTGAACAAGAGTGTATTGCATTACTATATAGTAGAGGGTTGTTTTTTCTGTGTAAAATTTATGGGTTTGAGAGAGTTTTAGTATTTTCAAATCAATCTTGAAGTGACAAGATATATTTTATTCAACTCACTCATGTACACTTGTGAATCATATTTCATATAAAGTTGGATATAGAGAATTATTAAATGTATTGAGTCACAAATCAATTGATGTAATTAAAATGCACATATCATGCATGGGATTTAGTTTTTATATTTTATTTGGAATATTATATTATTAACTTTGTATTTTTTAATATAATAAACTTAAAAGGAACATACTAACCAATGATTCCCACAATAGCGTCTTACTCAATAGGTCTTGTATATTAAATATGAAAGATATTCTCTCACAAATGGAAAGTGTCATGCCAATATGAATTAAATGAGCTCAACTCAAAATCTAAAAATTGATCTAAATCAGTAACTTAGGTACCAATATCATGACGATGATCTATATTAGCTTGTGTATGGAATTTATCATTGTAAACTATAGGTATCTTTGGAACCCATCATGGAGTATAATAAATCAATGTTAATGTTCTTTACAAAAAATTATAAATGCATTGTAAATACCAATATAGGTTGTGTTACAGTCAAGAGTAGATTTCTAGTCTATGAAAAAATATTGATTATGTGGTTTTTAAGAATCAATATCCTTGGAAAGTTAACCACTTGCTTTTAGATTTTATAAGTTGAAAATTATTGGTTTTTACCACTTAGATATGTTATGTATGAATAATGACCTTTGGTTTTAGGGATTATTAATATGGAATAACATGAATTATGAAAAATATAATTAGGAAAAATGTGTTTCAAAAATATATGTACTAAATAAAGAAATATACCAAACTATTGAATCAAATGATGTCCCAATAACATATCAAATGCTTCTACACTAGGTACTACGTGAACTTGGTGGCCATATATGATAAACCAACCTTTAGTTGTAATCACCAATAAAAGTATAAATGTTTTCATTCAATCCCTTTATTATTATTGGTGTATGAATTATATCTTATTCCATGTAGCCAAAATGTGAAATAAGTGTGATAGGACACATATTCACACATGAACCATTATAAACCATGACACATTATATATGTTGATAATAAATTTAAGATTGAATGAACAAAGAGCAAAAATCAAAACCATCATCAACAATATCATGCTCTATGAATGCGATAAGTGTTATTGATGGCACTGAAATATGATACATACCTTTGATTCCATTCAAAATTTATTGTGCCTCTATATGCCAATGATATGAAGCTAATGGAGTATTATGTTATATGTTTAATTCACTTATAATTTATCTATTATTTATTTAAATTTATGATTAGTTAAAGGATCATTGGATATATTCATTATTATACTCTCATTTTGTTGTGCCTTTATACTATAGGTAAATGTACCTATGTCAATGATGTTCTCATACATAAAATCATGTATTTTATGTCTCAAACTAATGCATCTATTGGTAGTATGCCCTTGTGCTCTATGAAAATCAGAAAAAAAAAATTGATCAAATCCTTTTGGAAATTGTTTACTCACATCAACCTATTTAATGGGAGGGAATGATATGAGGTTACATTCTAATAGTTTTTGGAACACCTTTTAGGTAGATTCTATAAATTAGGTAAATTGTCTCCTTGGAGGAGTTGATAATAAAATACACAAAGTAGGTTCTTAAATTATGTTCACTATTTCTTTTTTACCAATCTTATTTTCACTTGGCCTCACCTTATATGTGGCTTCCTCATATTATTTGCATGAGAAGTAAAAATTAGGTTGGGTGCATACTTAATCTTGTACATTTCTAACAAATGGACCTTTGTTTCATTAATTATGTGACATAAATCATCGAATGCTCATAAAAATAATAGATTCATGTAGAGGTGGAAATAATTCTTTTTAAATATGCCCTGTAGTTATCTATCTAACATAGTATTCATCATCTTAGACATGGTCTTATAACATAATACATATTTTGTGATAGGTTCATAGGATTCTTGTTTGAGATGATAAATTTGGGCATGTGAAATATTTCCACATATGTTGATTTAAAAATGTACAAGAAACAAATCTACTAAAATATTAAATGCATGAATTGATTGATGTGATATCATAGAACCATCTTAGAGCATACTCTTTTAAACTTCTAGGAAGTAACTTGTCTAACAACCTATCATTCGATGCAACATGATGGATGAAATTATCTCAAATGTTTTTTTAAACATTTCCTTAATCAACCACATCTCCTCTTGATGGTTTTTATATGCATATCCAATCATAATATCTTAGAGTTTGTGTTTATGAGGCCCTTCAATATCAAAGTTACTATGGGAAGGATAATAGAAGACTTTCAAAGTAAAAATAATTATTCTAGTTCAAAGATGCAATCATTTTAAAATGAACATATATCTAAATAATTCATAATATATCAATCTTAATCATGCATTTATATCTTCATATAGTGATATTATTCCTAGCAAGACTTCAGATCAAGATTGGAAGCTAAAATAAAATATATCTTGGTTAATGATTTAAAAATTATACAAAAGGATAATAAGATTTCAAGTGAGATTATAAGATAAATTATTTTCAAAAAGTTGATCAAACTACATTCTATACAATCTTCAATAAGATAAAAATAATATTATGCATATCATACAATGCATGGGCATCATACAAAACGATGTTTGGATTTAAGAAACATAATACAAAATATCATTGATGTTGGTGATTATATAATAGATACATCAACCAATAAACACACTCACATCATAAATTCATCTCTCAAAGAATAACTACAAGGAGAAGAAGTGAAAAAAACATAATTAGTGCAAAAAGAATGAAGACAACAAGTATGGATACAAAAGGATAATTCAAAGAAAAAATAGTTACAAATGAAAAAAGTAGAGCAAGAAGAGATCAAAAGGAAAATAATATAGATAAAATAACATATGAAAAATAAAAATTACAAAAGGAAAAATATGACAAAGAGCAATTGCAAAAACAATGTATCACAAAGGCAATATTACATAAAAAGTAAGAACTGGATATTTAAAAACAAGTTCAACCTATGTAAGAAAGTATATTCAAGAAAGGATATATATAAAAAGAGGTTAAAAATCATGAGATGATTACAAAAGTTAATGTTACAAGTATGGTATCAAAGGAGTAAATTACAAGCCCTTCCTCATATCAATAACCTTTCACTATTACTTCTCACATAGATGGCAAGTAATTTACCAATGTCAAGGTTATGAACCATCATGAAATAATTTTTTTATTCTACATCATTTATTTTATCTCTTGGTTATAATTGTAATAACATATATCGAACTACCATTTCAACATTTGTCTAGGATGAATAGAATTGAGTTAACAATATTGTTTACTTCAAAATCATTTTGTCTTAATTTCAGTAGCATTTCTATTACAGGAGCATATAATGTTGTTATTGGAAGATCATGGTTAAATTCAATTGGAAGAATGATTGATAAACACAAATGTTGAATTATACTTGAACATGAAGGTAAAATCACTTCCATTTCAAAATAGGGAACATATTTATGGAAAAACACTATAAATAAATCATATCTTCAACTAATATTGAAGAAAATACAACTAATAGAATACCACATGACATAGTACATATTAAAAAATAGAAATCAAAAAAATAAGTACCATTGTATGGGTCAATTATTTACTGAAACATAAATAAAAAATATTATCAAAATGAAATATCACAATCTCAAACACAATTTAAGAAGTTGGTACTCTCCTATGATGATGATAATGATTGCCCAAATTATGATTGGAATGATAAAACTAATATGCAGAATGAATATGAAAATTTAATTTAAGATTACAACATATGATATAGAACCTACATAGAGTCATCAAATTTATCATATTCTCACCCTATAGTATCATTGTTCCTTGTACATATATTCTTTGCTTATCGTACAAATATTAAAAAATAAAATATTTCAATTTTTTTTAAAAATTAAGACCTATACATGATATGTGTAGTTCATTTACTTGTTTAATTTTGGCTTCAATATATGAATCACTTATTCATGTCTATTTTTATATAAAATATTATTCACAAGTTTATTTGAGTGAGTTTTAGAACATGCATGTTGCTAGTTTCATATATAGTTATGAGTGGTGATATTGTCTAAGACTTTAAAGCTTACACATAAAAAACCACTCTCTCTCATATGGTAACACATTGTAATGTAGTCTAATTTTAGAAAGCTTATCCAAATGTTCATAGGCTCTATTTATTCAGATTCAAACTAGTCACATGCCTTTTATAACTTGTTTACATCTCAAAAATTTCACCAGGGGAATCCTTTTACGCATGTTTTATCAATATATGACTATTCCTATCATTAATTCCTTAGTTAAATACATTGTAAAATATATATAATTATTAGATCACTTACTTTAATTTTTTTATCTTATTGAATACCTAAGTTTCTAAATATCATTATGTTTAAATATACCACATAGATCAATTTGACTTATTCATGCATGCTTATCATGTTTCATGTCCCTTTTATGTGGACCCTTGGCCTCCTTACGTTTTTGTATTCTTTTTATGTACTCTTTATGTATGGGTCATGGCCATGACTCTTTTGTTTTTTTGTTCAATTTTCAATGCCATGATGGATATCATGCATCATTCCATTTTGTTCATCCCATGATGGATATATGCATCCACTATAACTTAAACTATATAAATTTCAAATTTTTAATATATGATCATTATTCATAGCATTCATCATTGCTAACATTTATCTAGACACGGCACTCTGCATGTTAAGCTATATACATATAATAAAATACTAATTTTCATATATTATCAATATGATGCCATGATAAATAATTTTATAATTACTAATTTATAATTCATTATTATCTATAACATCATTACATAAATTTTTATTATGATCTAAGTTATTATGTAGGCTTTACAACCAATATCAGTAGAGAGAGCATAAATAGTGGCTTGTCTTAGAGACAAAGCTAGAAAAATTGACTACATGGGTAGAAAAAACAATACTTTCTCATTTGGTCATAGTTCATACTCATCTCAACCTAAAAATCACTCTCAAACAAAAACACTCCATTTTGACAACAACTTAGGCCATAGTTATCCATAAAAATGTGTTTTAATCGTAGTAGTTAGAAATAACATTTCTTAGAATTATCAGAATCATAATCCATTTTTAGAATAATTTTAGTAGGTAATAAAAAATAATTTATATATTTATCCGCATGTTATTACTAATTTTTATCATAATTAGGGGCATCATGCATAACATGTGTTCCAAAATATTATGTAGTTTTACTTAGAAATCTAGTTGATTTTACTTATTTTTTAGAATTAATATACTTATGTAAAAGATATGGGGGCATGTGCATGGAACATTATCAGTTTATTTCTCATTTTTTCATCAATTTTATTATTAGGAATGACAATACATGTCATTATCTATGTTATATATTCTAGACTCAGATCATGCTATTTTTCACTAGTTTTACATCAAAAATGAATCTTATTCTAGTTGCAGTGGTTGATTTAGTATTTTTCATGAGAATGATCTATTTTAATTCATTTAGGGATTAAAATATACTAGGCTACCTAGGGTATGAGATAATGATTCAATAACATCTTGAGTTATTTAATAAACTATCCTTCTAATGAGGATTGGGACACACACAATCCAGGCCATGTTTTTCAATGAAATTAGAAAAATATCCAAGGGTTCTAACTTTTATAGTCAACAATTTTACACCAAAAAACACAAAATATCATGTACCCAAATAGGTTTATTCATTCCTTTTTATTTTATCTATAACTTTCTTGTCTCTACTTTCACATTTTTATTATAAGTAAACACTGATTTATACATGTTTCATTGTATTTTTTCATGAATCATGGCTCAATGTGTGTTCATGTATAAATATATTTCCTATACTCTAGTAATTTCAATTTTTATACATTATTATAATATAAAGGGAGGAAATTTTGTCACTAAAATTAACATTTAATACTAAAACAATACACTTATGACCATTCTTTTTTACACACTTAGCTCATGCTCAATTATGTTATTCCAAACCGCTATTACTCTAATTTTATGAAGATGACCCTTAACATTATTATTATTTTTTAAATTATGTTATTATTATTCATTCCAAGTAGCATAAAATCATTATTAGACTAATCTACACTTCTAATTTAATTTTCTTTGCTCCTCATACAAGGTTACTCTTTCAAAACAATCCTTTTTGCCAGCAACATCTAAAGTTATCATCTTTATCCTGCCACCAAATAATAGATAGTTTTTTAGGTTGAAATTTACCACAATTGGTCATCCTACACATTTCACAAGTCATATTCATTTAAATTCATAAAAGACCACTATAAAAGCATATTTTCCATTCATTTATTGACTATATGCTAAGTGGTACCCATAATTGAAAATCACTATAATAATTAACTAAACATTGATAATAAGGAATCAATTATTACTAATCCTAAGTCCCTACATCTTAATTATCCTTGAGATAAGTCTGAATACACTTGTAAGGTCACAAGCCATTATTTAAGCACATAATTACACTAGAATTACACTAACATATAACATTAAACCAATATTTCAAACACATGCCAATATCATGGGAGATATAAATGAGGTTGATACCTCTTTTGAGTATTGGTAAATAGGCAAAAATAAACACATAATATTTCCAATTTAGAGTAGTGATCAAAGACTTTAATATTTCCCAAGTCCTCAACATAATATTTGTATAATCTTGATCAATGGTTAGCTTTTAATTTCATGATGTAGATCCAATGATGCACAATGAAGTCAATATGTCAAAGGTGTCTAAACACTAGTGACATGTGTCACATTCATGGGGGCTTATCAAACAAAGATCCAATGAGCATATTAATTTATTAGAGAATTTAAAGGTTAGAGTGTGATCATTTAATAAAGATCAATAGAGTGCATGGAGTTAAAGATTTAAAAGTGTCTAATGTTTAATGAGTTAAAGATTGAATTACTTTGAGGAGATCAGTGGTGTGTATGTATTCCAATGTATCAAGAAGCAATGAGATGAGATCAAGTGCTCGATGTTTAATGATAAATAGAGGTAAATTAAATGCTATTTTTTAATATATAATGTCATGCAAGAGCTCATATCAAATATCAATAGATGCATTTTAAAGTTAAAACATTAAATTTTTGAAGCTTGTAAAGATCTAATAAAGTATGTGAGCCTGTCAGAGTCTGATCTAATAGTTTTATTTTAAAGTTTATACAATTAAATTATGATCATCAAATCATGGTGTGAAACTTAAATATCAATAGTAAGTATTTCAATATTTGTTCATCTCAATGGTCAAGCGATAAAACACTCTAGAAAGATGCATTATATAATAAACAATAATATAGATCACTGTGATCGATCAAAATTGTGTAATATGGAATATACATCAAAATTAGAACCTGATAGATGCTAAATAAATTAAAATATATAGAATTATGATGGAAGTGTGTGAATTCAAGAAGTGATAAACTTATCATTAAGGAAATATGAACTGTGTCCAAGAATGGAGCCTGATGTGTTAACGACCAAGTGTGAACATAGAGAAGATGTGAGACCTAGATATAAGGCATATATATGTCATCTAGGATACACACTAAGTGTGTAATTAATTTGAATTGAGGGGTAGAGAGGAAGAGAGAAAAAATGTAGAGTGCGAGCAGTTACAAAACAAGTCTATAACATAGAATTGGGTTCATTTTTAAATCTATTTTGTAATCTTGAGTTGTAGATCCATAATATATGTTATTGGTAGGTGCCATCAGAAGAGATGATTTAATGCTCAGTTAATAGTAGGTGTTTCCTTAGAGTAGGTGATCTTAAATCAAGGAATTTGTATCTCCTTAGGGTTGGTGCCCTTAAACATTGTAACCATTGAGGTTTTGATTATGAGGCTGGATTAGAACAATATATTATAACAACTGTTCTCATCGTGGCTTTTCCTATATTGGGTTTTCCATGTACACTAAGTGTTTTGTATATTTATGTGTGTGTGATCTCTACATTTACTTTCAAGTTCACATTAGAAGTATAAAATGACCAATTTTAATCAATCTATTAATTCACACCCCTCTCAGTAGATAGTTATGTTCCAAAAATTAGTATCAAAGCCCCAGTTCCTTAAAAGAAGCTTAATCATCTTAGGTAGATCTTGGATGATCAACACAAATGGCTAGTCAAGAAGTCTCTTCCTCAAATGAATCACCTCCCTTTGATGGATCAAACTATGCATTTAGGAGCATTATAATGGAAGCATATTTATATTCATTATAGTTTGATGAATTTATTTATAAAAATCCTACTAATCAATCTACCAAGAAATCATATGAGAGCAATGCCAAGGAAAATAATTCTATCCTTTTTGGATTGTCTAACTCAAAGTTTATTAAAGTAATGCATTGTCAAATTACACATGATGTCTGAAACAAGTTGAAGATAATCTATGAAGGTGATGATAATGTAAAGTAAACCAAACTACAAACATATAGAGGCAAGTTTGAAAGTCTTAAAATGAATGAAGAAGAGAAAATTTTAGACTACCTCCTCAGAGTAGATGAAATAGTCAATGCAATTAGAGGCATTAGAGAAGAGATGAAATATTTGATTATTGTCAAAAAAGTCCTAAGATCTGTATCATCTAGGTATGATTCTAAAATATTTGCAATAGAGGAAGCAAGAGATATAGATAAGCTCACCGTAGATAAGTTATATGGAACATTCATAGACTATTAGGTGAGAATGGGAGATGTGAGATGAGAATGGGATAAGTAGATATTTTCAAAAGAGAAGTTGCATTCAAAGCATCTAAACAAGTAAAACCATAAGCACCTACATCTATATTTAAGGAGACTGATGAAGAAGAAGCCAACTTTGTCATAAAATTAAGAAGAGGGTCTATAAAATGCAAAGGCAAGTTACCCTTTAAATTCTTTAACTATGGTAAGGTAGGACATTTTATTGCTAAATGTCCTTATAATAAAAAACATAATTTTGAGAAAGAAGAGGATATTAAAAATATGAAACCTTACTATTCTAAGAAGAACTTCATTAAAAATAAGAAGGACCTATACACAAGAGAAGATAGTGATTCGTTAGATGATTGTAATAGTTTAGATGATGACCATGATTGTGCCTTTGTGGCTGAGAGAAATGAACTCCTATTCATGACACTAAAATAAAATTTTATGGATCAAGAAAAAGAAGAAGTTAAAGAATGAGAAGAATAATAAGAAGGAGAAGTAGATCTAGAGGGTGAATTCATTTGTGCTTTAGGTGAAATTGAAAAGCTAAGAAAAGATAACTCAAAGTAGAAGTAGGCACAAAAGGACATTGAAGAAGTATACAAAAGACTTGAAATATCTAATCAGATGGTAGTTAGCCTAAAGACACAAGTTTAACAGGCTTAAATAATAGAAGATGTAGTCAAATTTGAACTATAATCTAAATCTAATGAATGCATGAAGTTAGAATCAGAAATAGTAGATTTGAGAAAATAAATTGAAAAAGCAAAAGAGAAAATAGAAAAAGGTCTGAAGATGAAAGGAGGTTAAAAAATTCTCGATGAATTTATCAAATATCAAAAGCCATAAAAAGAGAAATTTGGTCTTGGTTGTAAAAAAGGAAAAATTCCCATAACTAGTACATCTGCAAATTTAAATGACAACTTCAAATCAGAATGAGAATTAGGAACAAAGAAATAAGAAACTTGCATGAATGCCTCTAGAGATACAAAGAGAAATACAAACACTACTGATATGAAGAAATTTGAAGGAGAAAATAAGCTTAAAGAAAAGAATAATAACAATGAATCAATCTCTACAAACTCAAGGAAGATACACAACATAAAGGTAGTTGATGCAGATGGATACATAAGGGTGAGAGACTTAAAAAAGATAGAGTTAAGAAGACCTCCTCATCCTACAAAAAAAAATCTATGACCAAGAATTCCTCATTTTTTATGGTTATTGTTATACCTATAATCATTTTGGTCATAGGGCTAGTGAATGTAAAGTTATACCTAAAAGGAGAACAAAATTTGTAAGCAAAAATTTATTTGTACCCTTGTTAGATACAAATATAATATGTTATAACTATGATAATTTTGGTCACATAGCTAAAAAATGTAGAACAAACTTCGTAAGACCAAAAATACAAAGTAAAAAGAAAGGCATGCCTACCAGTGTGAACAAAGGTTCCCAAGTCCCTGAAATAGGGAAAAATAAGCTAAACAAGAAACCTAAGGATGTGTGGAAAGTAAAAAACTAGAAATTTACAAAATCTATGATTTCTTAAACTGCACTCCATGTCAAAGAACAAAATTTATGGGCAATAGACAGTGGTTGTTCAAAACACATGACTAGTGATAAGATCAAGCTCATCAAATTGAGTAAATGTAAGGAGGATATGTCAGCTTGGGAGATAATATTGAAGTAAAAATATGTGGTAAAGGAACCTCGAATATAGATGTAAAATTGCCTACACATGAGATCCTTTATGTTGAAGGATTGAAACATATTTTGTTAAGTGTTAGCCAAATGTGTGACAATGGATACAAGGTCACATTCAATGTAGAAGGTTGTAAGACAAGGAGATATGGAAGATTAGTTGCAGAATGGAAAAGAACTAAAATTAATATCTATAATCTTAGTGAAGTTAATGATAATAGTTGTTTGATAGGAAAGATTGATGATAATTGTTTATGTCATATAAGAATGGGGCATCTTATCTTTGATAGCCTAGTAAGAGTGAGATCAAATTAGTATATTACACACATCCTAAGATAAACAAACCTATAGACACTACTTGTAAGAAATGTCAACAAGGAAAGCAAACAAGGGTTAGATTTAAAACAAAGGAGTATGCAACTATAAATCCTTTAGAATTAGTTCATACTAATATTTTTTGTCCTACTAAGAAAAGAGGATCTAAAGGAGAAAGATACTTCATGTTGATAATACATGATTACTCAAGAATAACATGGGTAACCTTTTTGAAGGATAAGTCTCAGGCATTTACAAGATTAAAAATATTTAGGGCCATGGTAGAGAATGAGATTGGCTAAAAAAATCAAATGCTTAAGATCAAATAGAGGTGGAGAATTCACCTCAAATGAGTTCATAGAATACTATGAGAATAATGGAATCAAAAGCCATTACTCTATAGCAAGGACTCCACATTAGAATGGAGTTGTTGAAATAAATAACATAATAGTTAATGAGATGGCCAAGAAAATGCTAAAAGAGTCCAAGTTACTTGATGGGTACTAGAGAGAATAAGTACAAACAATAGTATATATATTGGATAGAGTTCAACTAAGGGTAAATTGTGATAAAAATCCCTATGAACTATGGTATGGAAAACCTACCTCTGTTAAGTGTTTTAGAGTGTTTGGAAACAAATGCTACATTAGGAGAAAATAAGATTACTTAGGAAGCTTTAAATCAAGATGCAATGAAGGAATATTTCTTGGTTATTAAACTCAAAGTAAATCCTACATATGCTAAAATGAAAGGATACAAAAAATTGTAGAGAGTATCAATGTCAAGGTTGAAGAAGGCTTGAAACATGTCAAACCTAACAAAGATATTTGTGAAGAAGAACTAGAGCCTGAAGAGGAAGTAGCTAATGAAGATCCTAAGGAAGTAAATGAAAATCCACCTAAAAGACTTATTCAAAAGGATCATCCTATAGATTATATCATTAGAAATAAAAATGGATTTCAAATAAGGACAAGAGTTGTAATGACCAAGGAGCAAGTAAGTTTTGCTCTAATATCTGAAATTAAGCCTAAGAATTATGTTGAAGCTAGAAAGGATGAGAATTGGCTAAAAGGCATGGAAGAAGAACTAAGCCAAATCAAAAATAATAAAAATTTGGAATTAGTTCCAAGACCTTCACATAAGAATGTAATAGGTACAAAGTAGGTCTTTAGAAATAAACTCCATGAGGATGGAATTGTTATAAGGATTAAGGTTAGATTGGTGTGAAAAGGACATGCACAAGTTGAAGGCATAGATTTTGAGGAAACATTTATTCTAGTTGCTAGATTGGAGGCTATAATAATGTTTATAGCATTATCTATTTATAATAAATTCAAAGTCTATCAAATGGATGTTAAAATAGCTTTTTTGTATGGGAACATAGAAGAGGAAGTATACATAGAACAACCTAAAAGTTTTCATTTGTCATAAGAAGAGGATTATGTTTGCAGACTAAAGAAAGTTTTGTGTGGTCTAAAATAGTCACCTAAAGCATGGTATTATAGATTATACCAATACCTACAAAAATAAAGATTCAATAAAGGTTGTGTAAACAATAATCTGTACTTCAAATCATAAGGTGAGCATATGTTAATTGTTGTTGTATATGTAGATGATGTCATTTTTGGTAGCATCAATAACAAAATGTGCAAAGAATTTAATACTCAAATGAAAAATGAGTTTGAGATGTATATGATTGGAGAAATTTCTTTCTTCCTTGGCCTAAAAATAACACAAATTGATGAAGGTATCTTTATATGTCAAACTGAGTATGCTAAAGAAATGCTCAAGAAGTTTGGAATGAAATACAACAAACCAATAGGTACTCCCATGATAATTGGATGTAAGTTGATAAAAAAGGATGAGTCCCTTGATGAAAATCAAATTTTTTATAGATCAATGATAGGTAGCTTGTTATACCTAACTACATCAACACTTGATATCATGAAAATAGTGTGCATGGTTACAATATTTCAAGCTATTCCTAAAAAATCGCATGTCAATGTAACGAAAAGAATCTTTATATATATCAAGAGTACAATTGACTATGGCCTATGGTAGCCTAAAGATGAAGATTTCACTTTGACAATATATACATATGTTGATTGGGTAAGAAGTGTGGATGATATAATAGGCACTTGTGGTCGTGCATTTTTCCTTAGAAAAAAACTTGTTTTATGGTTGAGTAAAAATCAAGAGTCAGTTACTCTTTTTATAGCATAAGTTAGTATGTTGCAGTAGTGGCATGTTGCACTCAAGTATTTTAGATAAGCAAACACTCAAAGACGTCAAGGTAGAATACAAATCACCTATATATATTATTTGTTATAATTCAAGTGCTATTAATATATCAAATCATCTAGTGATGCATTCTATAACTAAGCACATATCAATAAAGTATCAATTTTTAAGAGAAAAGGTTGCAGATCAAGAGGTCACAATGGAATATGTGCCAACATATGATCAAATTGTAGACATATTCACCAAACCCCTTCCCAAAGAATAATTTGAGTATCTGAGATAGAAATTTGGAGTGGTGGCTCCTACATCACATGAGTAGATCCTAATAATAGGGCATGAGTCCAGGGGGAGGATCACAAAAGCTTTGTTAATCCCTTGAAGAAGAGAGAAAAGGCAACTCAGGTATGCATATTTTTACAAATTTATAATGAGTTTATGGTTTTAGATTCTTGGAAAAACTCATTTATCTGATAAATGGGGAGAAAAAATGGCCAAAGAATGAGAAAGTTGGAGTCCCTTTACCATTGAGATCAAAGGGGGAGAAAAAGTACAAATTTTCTTTGTAAAACTTTTCCAAATGTTCTATGATTGTCAGAGGAGCAAAGAATGTGTCCATGTTTAGTTTTTACAAATGTTCCATTGCCTAAGGGGGAGAAAGTTTGGTATGAGTAACTTCAACTCAAGATCATAAGAAGCCAATGCAAACAATCCAAGTACATTCAATGCTAGAGAAGGAGCAGAGCATGCATTACAAGATCAAATCATTTATTTTGCCATCAATGACAAAGGGGGAGATTGTTGGCAATATGATTGTCATTGATGTCAAAAGGGAGATTGTTGATATTATGGATGCCATTAATGTCTGAGGATCAGGCAAGATTCATGGAGAAAAGAGCATGTTTTATAATTACATAGTATAAGTTTCAATATTGTCATATAAAGCTGTCATGCTTTTACAGGGACCAATTCTAGACCATTTTTAGAGAAATTGATAGAATATCCATTATGGGTTTTTCAAGTACATTTCATTGTATGGTCCACATGTTCAGATGGAGAGAAATGAGCCTAAAAATGATTTATTTTAGCTCTTAGCCATTACTAGGGTTTCTTAGTAAAACCTAGTGTGTTTTAGTCATGGTGTTCATAGGTATTTCTATTTTTATGTTGAATGGATATAGATAGGAACAAATCACTTAAGTTATAACTTAAGCCTTCCTCATCATTGTACAACCAACCCATTCAACCTATTGATTATTGGCTTAGAGCAGTGATCAAAGACTTTAATATTTCCTAAGTCCTTAACTTAAGATTTATCTTATCTTGATCAAAAATTAGAGCTTAATTTCATGATTTAGATCAAATGATGCACAATAAATTCAATATGTCAAAGGTACTTGAGAGTGAATCTGTTAATGACATGTGTCACATTTATGAGAGCTTGTCAGACAAAGATCCAATTAACATATTAATCTATGAAAGGATCTAATGATGAGCATGTGATCATGCAATGAAGATAAATGGAACATGTGGAGTCAAAAAGATCAAAGTGTATGATGTTTAAGAAGTTAAAGACTGAGCTACTTTGAGGAGATCGATAGTATGTATGTGTTCCAAAGTATTAGGAAGTAGATAGATGAGATATAATGCTTGATCTTTAATGATAAATAGAGGTAAAGTCCATGTTACTTTTGAAAATCTAATTGCATGAAAGATATTGGATCAAAGATCAATAGATGCATGTTAAGGTTGAAATGTTAAAGTTCAAAAGCTTGAAAAGATTTAATGGAGTGCATGAGCTTATCAGATTCTAATTTAATGGTTACATTTTAACATTGAGATAATTGAATGATGATCATCAGATCATGGTGCAAAACTTAAAGATCAATGGTCAATATTTTTAGATTTGTTCATCTCAATAGTCAAGTGATGGAATACTTAGGAAAGATGCATTATATGACACAAACAATGATATAGATCACTGTGATCAATCAAATTTATGTAATATGGCATATGCATCTAAACTAGAGTTTGATATATGCTAAATATATTAAAATATAGATAATTATCATGGTGGTGTGTGAATTAAAGAAGTGGGAAACCTATCATTAAATAAATTTGAACTGAGTCTAAGAATGCAGCGTGATGTGTTAAAGACCAAGTGTGAACATAGAGAAGATGTGAGACCTAGATATAACACACACACACACACACACACACACACACACACACACACACACACACACACACACACACACACACACACACACACACACACGTCATCTAAGATACACACTAAATGTGGAATAAATTTGAATTGAGCAGTAGAGACGCAGAGAGGAAGAGATAAGAAGTGTAGAGTATGAGCAGTTACAAGAAAGTCTATAACATATAACTAGATTCATTTTTTAATATAGAGTTATAGCCCCATAATAGATATAATTGGTAGGTACCATTAGAAGATATAAGTTTGTGCTTAGTTAGGGAGTAGGTTCTCTTAAATTAGGGGATTAGTGTCTCCTTAGGGTCAGTGCCCTTAAACATTGTAACTAGTGAGGTTTTGATTGTGAGGCTGGATTGGAATAGTAGATTCTAGTGGTTATGTTCACCATGGTTTTTCCCATATTGGGTCTTCCATGTACACTTAGTATTGTGTCTATTTATGTGTGTGTGATATATGCATATACTTTATAGTTTGCATTAAAAGTATTAAAAGATTAATTTTAATCAATCTACTAATTCACCCCCACTCTCAGTACATAATTGTGTTTCAACAATTATATGGGGATATGAAAAATCATTTTGTTAATTTTGTTCATGATTATTGGTTATTTATTTATATGCATGTTTTAAACTAGATCATACATTGTTATATTTTAATACACATACTCAAGCATAACAAGAAATTAAGTATACCCAGAACAATTCAAAAAACATTTAACAAAACCATCAATCAATCTCTATATATTAGGATCTCATCAATCACATATTTTTTTATGGGATTTATAGAGATTCAAGGCAAATCTATGACTTCATGTTCATGTCCTTTAATTTATATCCCAAAGGAGTCTTTTCATCTTCTTATAATCCTTTGATATATAAACATAAGTTTAAATACATAACAAATAATACACAACATTTATACATCTCACACTTGTCACTTAAAAAACTATTTGATTTTACACTTAGAAGATACTACTAACACATTTCTAAACATAGACATTTATCTCATCCCAAGATAAAGTCACATGAAATCTACCAAATTCTAGCTCTGGTGGAGTTGCTTATGTTACATTGAGGGGTTTGTCCAAAATCAACGGTTTTGTTTATTACTTAGTAACATTTACTAGTTTTTAACTCTTGTGCACTATTTAACTACAACTATGCTTTTTTTAACGAAGTAGTGCAAATTTATACTTCCATTTACAAGTTTTTAATAGATTGGTGTAACGAAGAGGCCACCTTTTATAAGTTTTCAATCTTCCTAGCACCAATCTTAAATCATATGGCATTCCATAGCTTCTATAATATTTATTTTTATTTTTAAAAAATATTCAATTTACTTACTAATAAGGTGGAGCCAAGAACTACAAAGGTTGAGACAACATTGGCTAAAAATATTGTAGTGCTACTAGGGACATTGTTGAGGATGATGTTATTATGGATTCATATGTTTGAAGTGTTTATTTTGGTGGTGACACTTGTTGTAGCTAATAACTATTGAATGAGTTGAGTAGGTGTAATGGATTTTGGTTCCTCAATAATAGCTTAAGTTTAAGTATCTAGATTCACCAATTTATGAATAAATTATGGTTAATCCACTAGGACATCCCATAATATGATGATAAGTGTTCATAGTGGAACTTGGTTATCCATGATGATTTATAAATATTCATATTAACTAGATGTAATGATTGGTTTATGTTTCTATACCTTTTGTTGGATATCCTAAATGATTTGGTTCATTTTATCTACATATCATTGTATCTACATGCTAGTGAATGTGATTTAGATAATATCATTTTATTAGATACACATTTTTTCCATTACATTGTATCACAAAGAAAAATAGTCTTTGAGAACAAAGTTGAACTCATCTAGTTGGGAATATTAGATATTTATTATTGCCTTAGATTTTTTAGCCATAGGAAGATCGGACATGATCTCCTTCCATGCATCTTGTATTTTTCTCTTTCAATTAAGCATGTTGTAAGTAATATGTATGGCTTGGTGAATCATAGTTTTAATTAATTATTTATTTAAGGCTATAAAATATAAATTATAACTATACTCATAAGTGTTGGCCTTAAGATCACAACTACTATAATGTTTTTGCAACAACCCAATCTTCTATGAGTTGAGTTAGCAAGGCCATGAACTAATTCTATTATAACATGATCTACACTCCCAAAATTTGAATGACGAATGTTAGATAGGTATCATCAATTATGTTTCATGACTTGACTCTCCAATCATGAAGGTCTACAGTATCCTATCATAGATGAATGTTGTCTTGTTCCATTTTATATGCCTTATACACAATAAATTACTGGAAGGTATAAATTTATTTATCCAATGTAACTTGGGTCACATCTAATGATGCATTTTGGTTTATCATGGCCAATGTGAATGAGGTTTAATTAGTTTTGGATGGTATTAGTTAGTGTCCAATTTATGAAACATGGAGTCTGAATTTCATTCATGACAAAGTTGGAGCTTGGACATCCCATAAACATTGAATATTAATCTATAATCTATCCTATGATGCTTTTTACTTTAGTCCTCCCTGGGTTAATCCTAGTCCTTGAGATGTGCTTGAAGGTTGTTGGTATTCAATGATAGGGTCATTATTCACCTCAACCATTGACTACATAACTTTCTCTTGTCTCTTAGATTTATATATTTTTGTTACAACTTTGATAATTTCTTCATTTCCAACTCATATTTTTGTTTGGCATATATCTTTATTCACACCTTGGCCTATTTTTCATCTTGTTCAACTTTTGTATCTTGTCCTGCAACATCCTTTGCTACTTGTTCTTATGTGGTCTTATTTTTTACTCCTCATACTTTTATATGCATCTTTCTTATTTTCTTTTGCTTCCTTGGTTGTTGTGTCAGCCTTAGATTTCTTCTTATGTTCTTCACGTTACCATAGATCCTCATTTTGTTTATTCTTAGTGTCCTTGGCTTCTAATGCAACGTCTACTTTCTTTTTATACATCTTTTGTGAATCCTTTTCTTGTTTCTCTTTATTATTATTTTCTTATTTTTATTGTCTCTTTTTATCCTCAGAAACTTCCTTCTTTTTCTAATCTTATTATTTCCTATTTTTCTCATGTACTTCTCTTTAGGCCTTATACAACTCAGCCTTTGATTTTTATTCATTATCCCAAGTAGCTTCTTCTATTATCTTTAAAGTGTCCTACATTTATTATTCTATGATGTCTACTTACAACTTAAATTTATTCATTTGTTGTTATGATGTGGGTTGATATTATATAGTTTGATGATCCAAAACGGCTACCTCAGGCTCAAGTGTTTTGTGTATGCATGGTGAATTTGGGGTATATAGATACAATGCTAATGAAAGGGTAAATAGAAGTGGATAAATAAGTGGGGAATGTTATGGATAAGGGGATGTATAAAAAACCACTTTTCATTTACTTACTGGTGTCTTTGAGTGAGTAGGTGGAACCAATACTTGATTCTTGCACTTAGATGTGTGGGTGATGACTACTAGTTATTATTTTATTAATTTTTTCTTATTAGATTATTCCTCTCCAACATAATTCACCATGATAAAGGCACCCATGAATTGTGTGACTATTGGAGATGGCCTAATAGTTCGATGAGTGCACGGTCTCTATGTTAATGGTATTTGGGGAATTACTTGTGTTAATTTTTGTTTCACCCCTATTTATTGATTAGAATTTTGCATTGGTTATATTTTTGTAATTTATGACCCTGAGCTTGATGTTCATCCTTAAAAATTGAATTATATTCTATGTTTACTTTTCTTCTCCTCTATGACCATTTCAAAAATTATGGACTATGGAGATGTAGGTATCTAAACCAAATTATACCTAGAATGTTGTTTTTTAGATGTCATATGTGGAATACCTTCAAAAATAATAACTCTTTATCATCATCTTCATCATAGGCATACTTTCTAATATTTTCTATCATGTATTTTTAAAATTCCTTTGCATTGAAACCCACGTTATCCACGCCAAACTCAACAACAATCTTGGTCATGCTCTTATCGCTCAACCACATATTTATGTTGTGAGTTTTCTTCCTTAGTAGTGGATATGCCCTATAGGATGGATATTTTAACTAATTATGATGAGGATGAGGATGGTCTTATTTGTTCTTGTGATTCCCTTTGTGCTTGTGGAAAACGTTGCTCTATGGCAGGGTCATATATTATAGAGGTGGCATTGATTGTGTGACCATAATGCCTCATTTTATTTGCCTAAACATATAACAAGTTGATTGAAAAAGTAAGGGGTGTGAATAATGTATTTCTGTGTTGATAAATTTAGATTTTAAATCCATTCTAAAGTTTGGTGACTGTGGCAAGTAGTCATAGGTATTTCAAGACATTTTTAGGCACTCAAGGGTGAGAGGCAATGAGCCATTTGACTTGAATTCACCATTGGTTGAATTGACCAAGATGAACATAATTTTCTCTTGCAATCATCCATATGAGGTTTTAAAAACTAGTGCTAGGACAATAGTCTACATTTGGTGCAATGGGATCTTTAGAGATTTACATTACATGAAGAAAATCAATAATGCTAAAAAATTGTATTGAAAAGTTTGTGATGCATTTGTGATAACATTTTAAATGTGATCAAGTAAATTACTAGGAACTCTATCCAGTTGAATTCTTCCCCTAGTTGGAGCATGTGATGTGGGATGTCAATAACCCCATTTGTTACTTGTTATGCACTTTTTTGTCATTTTCCAATATATCTTCATGATGCATTTTATGAGTACTCACACTATGGCATCATCGAATGAATAAATTGGAATCCCCATTTATGCTCATGCATATTTCTCCTCAATTTTTAAATCAGAGGGTCTTGGTTTGTACTGAGATAAAAAATTTCCTCTTGCTATAAGCCCAATCATTTTCACCATTATTGTTTTGATTGTATAGATTTTGACATCCATTGATAAATGTATGGCCCATTCATTGTATTGACTTAGGATATTCATTATTAATTCATCAAATTGACCTAAGGTGGGAGATTTATAATGCATTTTGCATATGATCATTCTATTATATCAAATATGGCTAGAGTTCCTGAATGCAAACCTATGGCTTGTACTTTGGATAAAAATTTGGTTTTAACTACATCGATGAAATTAAAAGGGTCATGGCCATGGCATATCATCTACCTAAGAGCCAATCTAATACCCATATATTCATTATGCGAGTCAGAAAATGGCTCTATAATCTAGGATATTTTCATTTTACTTCATGTTATGGAAGTTATGTTTATGAATCTATGTTTAGGTATATAATTAAATTTAAAATAATAAAAGGCTTTTATTCTATGTAGACTAAAAATTCATTGCACTCTATTTTAATTTCCTTATATATTTTCCTCCACCATCTTTTTTGACACTTCACATTTATTATACGAAGTTTTTTTCATGTCATTATTATTTTCTCTTTGAATTTCATCAGTTGATATGAAATGATCTTGGTTTTTATATGAATAGACTCACTATTTTATTTGATGATGTGATGTGCTACCATTTATATTCTAAATAATTTTATTTTACTATGCATTACCTATGTCTGACACATATATCTATTGTAGAAATGATGAAATCTTTGAAGTGCCTTATCATTAGCTTCCTTGGTAACGACTATCCTCTGTAAATTTTTTTCAACACATAATTCTATGAATTATAACATTGAATCATGCATTAACTGATAAATGTTTCTTCAATTATTTGATTCTTCCTTTCATGCTCTATGAATTAAAATTTTATAATGTGTTCTACAAATCTGTGATATATATATATATATATATATATATATATATATATATATATATATATATATATCACACTATACATAGCTAAACTAAGAACCTGCAAAAATACAAAGAAAATTTGTAAAATAAACAAAATTAATAACTAAAAGGTGTTACTCAAAACCCACTTTATTTACAAAGTGAGATTTATAGATATCAATAGTGGTATGGATTAAAATTTTATCCATTTAATCAATAAGTAAGGATGGGTCCATGAAGGTATATATCAATATATTTCATATTTTTTATACTTCATGATGATATATGGTCCTTTCCACCAAATGTATAGCTTCCCTTCATGTGCCAAAAATCAGTTTTCATATAACAACATTATCTATTCTAAGTGAAATTAATTTGATCACAGGTTAAGATAATGTCATGCTATCCTTTCCTTTTAGTTTAATTCCTAATTCCAATTTTATTTGTACTTGGTTTCTTCCATGTGAATTAAATTCATTAATATTTCTCAAAGTGAGTCCTAATCTACTAATCACATTATCAATGTAATTTGTAGACTAGGAACTATGTACTCTATGGTCATTATTGATTCCATCCCATAAACTAACTATAAATTAGTGAATCCTTTCAAATTTTTATATTTGGTATTGTATGCCCATAAAATTATAGGTATTAAATCTTCCTAGTTATCCATTTGCACATTACATATTTTTTAAAGCATTTTTTCAAGAACTTTGTTTGATGCTTCTACCTACTGATTAGGTTGAGGATAATAAATAATGGTATTATGGTGTGATATCATGAATTAATCATTCAAATTATTAATGGTTTATTTAAATAAATGTTTTCCTCTATTGGTGATTAACTTCATGGGACATCCAAACCTTGTTATGATGTTTTCATACAAGAATTTGGCTGCATCTTTGGCACTATAATTTGGTGTTGTAGTAGCTTCCACCCATTTTGTAAAGTAATGGGAAACAAAGGGCATTAAATAATGAAAATTAAAATTTTATTAAAAACCAATTCCCCATTTTAAAAAAGGTTACACAATGAGCATTACATTTAGAGGTTTTTCATCCCTTTTATTCAGCCTTCCTACTCATTGACAAATGTTGTAGTGATTTTTTATTTGTGTACATCTTGAAACTAATTAATCTACCATAAAACAATTTATAATATACTCCTCATGGTATATAATCATTTGAATTTTCCTCCTACAACTCACTAATGTGTTTATTATAGAAACTATGGTGTTTCATGATCCAATGCTACTATGCACAAGACATCATCCTTACCCATATTATAAAGAATCCCATTAATAATATTTAATGATAATATTATTTTTACCAACTAATATTTTTCCATATCCACATAATTCATATTAAAATACCCTTATTCTATAAATTTAGCTATGTCTTCCATATTCTATGGGATCGTAGATACTCAAAACAAGTGAGCATTTGGTAACTCATCCTATAATTATTATGGCTTAGATGATCTATCCCAAAAATTTATCTTTCTATATTTAAACTTATTTAGATTAAAATTATTGAAACAAAATTAACCACCTGGATATCCATCCTCCTAGTATGGGCTTGTTCACCAAATATCCCATATTTTCATGATGTGTAAATAATTTGAAAGGTGTATCCAAAAGATAATGAATCAATTTATGTAGTGAAAATATCATATCTATGTATTCTAATTTTTTTTGGTATATTTATTCTCATCCGTTTAAAACTATTGGCTTTTGAAGTAGATAGGGTGATCTTTGCCCCCATCTCTAAGTTGAGCCAACATGATGCAAAGCTTCACCAAGGAACAAAACATGTAAATATGTCTTAGAGTTTGATTTTGATCAATTTTGGAATTTTTAAGGTGTTATAGGTATTATATGCACCATTAGGTTAAGGGAGTGATAATTATTATTTTTTAGTGTGTTTCTATCCATTTCAAGTTTTCCCACCAAATTCAACATTAAAAAGTTTAAATGATAACACTTGGCCTAGAGTGATATTTTGAGTATTATATTAAAATAAAAAGCGGTAAAACGTTTTTAATAGGTAAAATATGGTAGTATTAAGGTATGTAAGGGTTTTTACACGTTTATATTATGTAAAATAATATGTATGCCAAGAAAAGTCATTTGTAACTACCACTCCTACATGTGAGATGGAAAGAAAAAGAAGTTAGTTTGCATGTTAGCATAAATAGGAGGTGGATTGTTTATTTAAAACATTATATTATGTGGAAATAGTGTTGGATAATATTATAATTTCATGTAATAAGGGTGTAGAGTCCCAAAAAGTTCAAAAATTGAAGGAAATCTACCTACCCTACCCAAGTTAGTACATAGTCTTTACATGTGTTCAAGAAAGTTAAATAAATCATGGTGTTTGAAGAAAAATAATTGAATTTAAGTGTTAAAAATTAAGGTAATATGTGTTGTTTTTCATTCTAATAATTAGTCTTTATGATAATTTTCCAATTGATAAGCTGGTAACCTACACCACAACCCAAAATAGAGAAAATCATGTATGACATAGTCAAGAAGGTCAAGAAAATTGAGGTGTGTTGATAGTTTTTAGAATGATTTTTGATTGTTTTAAATTAAAAAATTAGTATAGGGTGTATTATTTATTGATTTTGGTCCTTTTTAGGTTCAAACATCCATTATAGGTACAATATTCCAATCAAATCTTAACACAGTCATTCACAAGCATTCAAAATTTCTATATAAGTGCTTGTAAGAGTATTTTGAAGGTTGTTCAAGGAAAACTATTTTAAATGTTGAGTTAGGGTAGTATAAACCCTAAAATTGTATTATAATTCTTTATAGAATCAAAATTTAAGTATAATATCAAGAGATAACCAAACCCTATACACACAGTCCTAAAAAGAGAACTCAGGATTCTAAAATTTGGTTGGTGGAAGTTTTTTGAGTTGATAATGAGTATCTAATAGTTAGATAAGGTTAATGGAGATAGGTCATAACTTTTCCAATGTTATAATTATTTGAACATGTATAAAACTCAATTTATGCATTTTATAGTGCTTGTTGCCTTGTCAATAACTAGTCTAGGGTTTCAAAATAAAAACTCAAATAACTTTTGTTTCACCTAGTCAAAATTGATTGCACTTTGGAATATATTATGTTTTGATGTGATCTAAAGTATTTATCTTTTTTAAATTTTGTATCTTGATCTAAAAATTAGAAGTTTTGGTTGAAAAATATTTCAAGAACACAAAAATAACATAGTAACAATGAATTCTCTGAGAAGAGATGTTTTAGTACTCAAGATCATAATACAACTATTTACTTATCTCTAGGAAGAGATTTCTAATTTCCATTTTAGGTTAAATATTCAATTATACACATTTTAAAAGTATGGGGAGGATGTGTAAGGTCACCACTCTCAAGTGAGATGAATTGGTTTGACTTCCACAATTTAAAACAATACAAAATTTGAGGAATTACTATTTTTAGAAACTTACTATTTTTAGACTTCACTACTAAAATTGAAATTTGGGAAATTTACATTGGGTTTTTAGGGGTCAAACTTCATTGATCAGATCTCAATCACATCTCACTACTTTATCCTCATTCTTAGCTTTCCAATGGTTCAAACGATGAGTCAATTGGAGCTACGGTATAAAAGTTATGGCTCCCAGATGTTCTAACATCAATTGGGGTGGAATTGTCACCCAAATTGTCACCTGAATTGTTACCCAGATCATACCTGACCATAAAATATAATCTATAGGAATATGGTATTAATATAATTCTAAAGAGACCTAATTGGCAGAGGATCTAAGAGAAAAGGTACTTCCAATGAGATTTGAGACATTAAATTTTAGTGCAAGTTGAAGGGGGATAATATGTATCTTTAAACTTCTTTTTTTGTCTATGATATTTGTATATTTTGCCAACTATTGGATTTGTACTCAAGGGGGGATACTAGAGAAAGAAGCTTAAAGAAATAAGTTGTTGGTTAGAGATTTTTGATTTGTAGATTGTTTCATTAGTTTAGATATGTGAGAGAGTTAATTTGGTTAGGGATAGGGACCTAAGATTCTTTATGAAATTATAATAACCTTAGATCTATGATTTAGAATTTTAGGCCTATGTACAAACAAGAAAAAAATAGAGACAAGTTTTAAGAAGAATGGAAGATGGATTATAAAAAATGGTTTATGAGAATATGTTGATGGTGACAAGAGAGAGTGTAGAGGTATATAATGAAGTTATGTTGAGATGTAAAGAACATAGTAAATAATATTATATAAGCAAAAAGACTTAAAGCCTATTTGAAGGAAAAAATAATCAAAGGTGTCATTAAGGGAGAGAGGATTTATTTCAATAAGGATATTAGAGATTCAATTGGGAATCAAAGACAAATAATCAAAACTAGGTAATGGCATGAAATTAGTGCATGTTTAAATTCTCTTAATTGTATATGTTTCCTCTTCATCAAGTGGTATCAGAGCGGGTAAGCTCTTAGATTAGTTTTTGTTTCTAAATGTTCAAGATGGTTATTTGAGTTTGTTAGAAGTTGTTATGGATATTTAATGAAGATAATATTATAGGAGTACAATAAGAAAGTTTAGAATTATCCCTTGAATAAAGCTAGAAAAACCTCAAGAGAGATAAGAGAAAAGTCCCAAGTGTGGACAAGGAAAGAGAAAGTCTCAAGTGAAGACTAACATTGTATCCAAGTGACGTACAAAGAAAATAGAGGGAAGAAAAAAAATACTTGTAAAGAGGAGATGAAATATGATAAGATAAGAATAAAGAGTATAGCTGATGGGGGTTTCCAAATAGAGAATATGAAAGAGAATAAAAGAAAGAGTTAGATCTTGAAGAGGAAGTGAAGGATTTGAGTCATAGTCTACAAAGTATAAATAAGGTTATGTTCATAATAGATAAAATGCATAAATAAGAGAGATAATGGTATGGATTGGTTATGAAAGAAAGATGGTTAAGTGGCCTATAAATCTACTCATGGAAATAAGGAGAAAGATTGTCAAGAGAGATAATGAGAGATAAAGGAGATTGTTATGTAAGTAGATTGTTATGAGAGATAATGAGAGGAGATGAAGAAGTTCAATATGTATGAACAAGTTGGTAGAGAAGAGAAAGTGAGAAACACCTTAAAGAGGATAAGGAGATGAAACAACTCAATAAACCTAATAAGGAGGAGTGGGAGGTAAGCAATTCTTAATTGTTTAAACCTAATGATTTAATATCTATGAAGGTAGATACGAGAGTGAAAGAGGAAAACAAGCATAAGAAACATGATTTTATGGAAGAAGAGGATGATTGGATAGCTATGTATAAATGATGCCTTATGGAAGGCATAAAATAAGAATGAATGAAGAGGATGAAGTTAAAAGGTATGAAGATCAAATTTCTGAATTTGAATTATTTGAAGCAATTAGAGTTTTTGAACAAGAGATGATAGGTGATGACAAGTTGATAGAGGAGAAACATGACCAATTATTCATATATGAGAGCTATGAGAAATTGATGGAAGAATTGGTAGCTTTAGAGCATGCCATGGATGACAAAGTAAAATACCAAATTTTTCGTAGAACAATTGATGAAAAGATGAGTAATGAGAATGAGTCTATGGGGGATCAATAAATAGAAATAGAGATGGATAAGGTAACTTGTATCATGGAACAATAGGGTAAGAGAATTGGATTATAATATGATGGATAGATGCAAATAAGTAAGAAAGAGAACCAAATAATGAATAAAGAACAAGGTAAAAAGGTAATCTATTCACCTGGCATTATTTCAGCCAAGTTAGTTGAAGGTATGAATGATAATATAAAGATAAAAGGTTTTCAATAAATTTTACATTTTGATAAATTTGAATTGGTCAAGAATATGAAAATACAAAATGAAAAAATAGGTCATGAGTTGACTCACCATGGGATGGAGGAATGTCATGAGAAGGAAGCTAAAGAATATTTCAAGGATATTTTGATAAATATAAATGAATAAAAGGTGTATAGAGAGCTATTGGAGCATGAGGACAAATGAATAAGTAGGGTTAAGAAGCAAAAACAAATAAGAATGCATAAACCAAACATAACAAGTGTAGAATAAAGTTAGGTAAGAGAAGATGAATTGAAGCATGAGGATAATCCAATGGATGAAGAGTATGATAAAGATAAGATATAAATGGAGGAGATAAAATATGATATTGACAAGGTGTTTCATTAAGTCATACACTTCATGGAGATAGAAGATGAGTGTGTAAATAGATTGGATAATGCAAGAAGGCAAAGAAAAAGGTACAAGCTGAAGAGAAATGAAAAATAAAATAGGATAAAAATCAATAGTATATCATAATATCATAATAGGAAGAATTGGAAATCAATAAATAATCTAAATAAATCACATTTGAGCAGGGGCTTAAATTTATCCCACTTGGGGACTTTGATGTAGAGCATCACTAAGGAACAAAACATGTAAACATGTCTTAGGGATTCATTTTGGTCTTGTGATAATTTTATATGTATTATATGGATCATTACGTTGTTTTTTAGTGATAATTAGTATTTTTTTAAGTGTGTTTCTATCCATTTATAGTTTTCCCACCAAATTCAAGATTGGAAAATTTATATGCTAGAATTTGGCCTAGAGTGTTATTTTGAGTCTTATGTTAAAATTAAAGGTAGTAAATGTTTTTAATCTTTCATATATGGTACTAGTAAGGTATATGAAAGTTTTTAAATTTTCATATGATGTATGCCAAGAAAAGGCATTTATAACTACCACTCCTACATGGGAGATGATAAGAAAAAGAAGTTAGTTTACATGTTAGAATAAATAAGAGGTGGAGTATTGATTTAAAAGGTTATATTAGGTGTAAATAAGGTTATATAAGAGCATAATTTCATGTAATAATGGTGAAGAGTCCAAAAAACATCAAAATTTGAAGGAACTCTGCCTACCTTGCACAAGACTGTACATAGTCTTTGCATGTGTTCACAAAAGTTATATAAAGCATGATGTTTGAATAAAAATCATTGAATTTAAGTGTTATAAATTAATTTAAGTAATATTATATATTTTTTTACATTATTATATTGCTTATTTATAATAATTTTCTAGTTTACAAGTTGGTAACTTACACCACATCACAAAAGAGAGAAAAGTTTGTGACACAATGAAGAAGGTCAAGTAAATTGAGGTATGTTGATGGTTTTTGGAATGATTTTGGATTGTTTTAAATTAAAAAATTAGTATAGGTTTTATTATTTATTGATTTTTATATTTTTATATGTTCAAACATCCATTAGAGGTACAAGATTCCAATGAAAGCTTAACATAGTCATTCATAATCATTCAGAAATTATGTATAAGTGTATGTAAGAGACTTTTAAAGTTTATTAAAGGACAAGTAACTATTAAATTTTTTAATGTGGGGTATTAAATATCATAAAATGGTATTATATTCCTTTATAGTTTCAAATTATAAGTATAAGTGTGAGATATAACTCAACCCTATACACAATCCCAAAAAGAGAACTCATCATTTTGAAATTTGCTTGTTGGGAGTTTATTACAGTTGATCATGAGTATATAATGGTTTGAGAAGGTTAATGGAGGTATTAATATCCTTTAAAATTGGTATAATTTTTAAAAAATTATAAAACTCAATTTATGCATTTTATAGTGCTTGTTTCCTTGTCAACAACTAGCCTAGGGTTTCAAAATGGAAAATCAAATAACTTTTGTTTCACATAGAAAAATTTGATAAAAATTTGGGATATATTATGTTTTGATGTTATATAAATTATTTATGTGTTTTTAATTTGGTACCTCACCATACAATATGGTCTCTAGGACTGTAGGAGTAAACTAGGCCTAAAGAGACCTAATTGGCAATGAGGGCATAAGAGAAAAGGTATGTACCTTGAGAGTTACAACTTGAAATTTTAGGTGAAAATGAAGGGTGATAATGGGTATATACAAAAGGTTTTTGTTTTTTTTAATATTTTTATATTTTTCCAAACTATTGTATTTAAACTCAAGGAGGGTTACTAGAAAAAAAGGCTTAAAAAGAGAAAGTGTTGATGGTTAGAGAGGTATGATATGTAGATTGTGTCGTTGGTTTAGATATGTGAGAGAGTTAAAATGGAAAAGGAGAGGGGCCTAATATTCCTCATGAAAATATAATAACCTTGGATCCATGCTTTAGGCTTTTTGGCCTATGTACAAACAAGCAAAGAGTGAGAAACAAGTTTTAAGAAGAATGGAAGAAGGTGTATGAGAATATGTTGATGGTGACAAGAGAGAGAGAGAGTTTAGAGGTCTATAATGAAGTGATTTTTATATGTAATTAACATAGTAAAGAATATTATACAAAAAAGAAGACTTAAATCCTATTTAAAGGCAAAAATAATCAAAGGTGCCAATAAGGGAGAGACGATATATTTCAAAAAGGCTATTAGAGTTTTTATAAGTCATTGAAGATATATAATAAAAAATAGGTAATGACATGAAATCAGTGCATGTTTCAATTATTTCAAGTGTATAGGTTTCCTCTTTATCACAATATAAGTTATAATGTGGTTGCAAAATTATTTACATGGACATGAAATGGTTTACTCCATTATGTAAATATTAATACTAGGGTTATTATTGATCTCTAATTCAAATATATATAGGATTTTTGACATTCAATGGTCCATTCAAACCTTGTATCCTTGCACAATAGTCTCTCCAATGGAGTGGATATCACTACATAATCCCTAATTAAAATTTGATAATACCTTGTGTGTCATAGGAATGAATGCACTTTAGAATAAATAAAAAGAGGTTGAAACTACATAATTATTATAATTTTGGTTTGGTCAACTACAATACATTTTTTTCATACTACATGTCCCAAGAGAACACTGCAAGGTGTAAATACTAAACACTTATTCAAATTCAAATCTATGTGAAAATATCATCATATTCATAACATGAGTTGTATCTTGTAAATATGATATATGAAAAATGAGAACACAACCTAATTATCTAGGTAAACCTCTAATAAATCATGCATGAAGTCCTTCAACATAATGACTACATCTCTAGAGAAAAGAGGAGGAGCATTTTCAAAGGTAAAAAAAGCATTAGCTTGTATGTAAATGAACCCCACTTTGTCAAAAAAGTATTTTTACTATGGGCTTATACCATTAGAATTTGATGATAGCCATTAGAGCCATATGTAAATGAGTATACTTCATGCCTCGTGACTGACTCAACAAATTAGAATGTGAAAGGAATTTGAAATGGTTCATTTACACATGCATCATTTAATGCCTTGTAGTCACTACAGACTTTGATTTCTCCCAAAATTTTAGGTTGAACCACCATTAGGTTTACCCAATATACTTTTTTGAATAGATATAATACCCCTTCTTCCTCATCCTATCAATCTCAACCTTGAATTTAAAATTCATATTGTGATTTATTCTTTATGGTCACTTCTTGATAGGCCTTTCACACTCCATTAGTTCAATGTGCATCTCCCCTAATGAAAGGTCTACAACCTTGAATTATAAAAAAGTTATGGGTAATAAATATTGATAATATTACAATAATTAGACCTTCTCTTGAATTTGGTATTGTGTCCAGTAATCAACTATGGTTACTACCTTTGGTATAGATTTTGTACCAATTTTTAACACTATTTGACACACTAGTTCTTGAAATATTTTTTTGGCCCATTTAGAAGAGAGTCTCTCAATGTCTTTACCCCTTCCTTCTCCTTAATGTTTAGATTTCACAACTACATATCCTTTATTTTCTTTGTGATGTTGACTTTAGGGTCCATTATCTAATGTTTAGGATCAAAGAATCCCTTTAAATCTGAATCATCCTTACTATCACTAGATTTTACCTAATCTACATCATCCAAAATCCTATTACATGATTTCAACCAAAAATATTATTTTTATTTATTGGCCATGTAATTTTTAATGGATTTTCTCAAGTACCTAGCTACTTCTTCTTTTGATACTATACAATTAGTATGTCTTCCTCTCATCCATAATAAAAAAAACATCTTTAGCTTTTAGAGATATTTATTCATTGTGGGATTCTCATCCTCAAATACAAAGGTATATATAAAACCATGTTTTACCTTAGGCCAATTATTAATCTCAGTCATACGTTCTTGTTGCATGTACCATATTCATGGAAAAAATGTTAGAGTATGCTAGAAGCATGCACTTATTATCTTAGTTCCACACCCTGGAAAGAATTGATATGCACACACCTATGAATGTGTAATTTAAGGCACTAGCCTTCTTAGAATAATGTCCATTGATCAGATATTTAAGATGGTACTTATAACTAGGATTTCATCAACCATAATATTCTTCCAAATGTTACTTCTTGGAATAGTGAACTTCCCACCATGTCACAGAAACACCTTTGAGTGCATAGTTTAGTGCACTAACATTGAAATATATATTAATATCATGGTATTCCAAACAATAAATGAATTAAACTAAATGTTCTATTGTGAATTACTAAGGCAATTATCACTCAGTAGTAAAAACCATTCTCATTGGTCTTACTTGGTGGTATCCTCATTCCTATTTTAGCTTATGTGCATCTAAATCACCACTAATATAAGATGCATATTCCCATGGTAGATTACCCTAATGAGTGGGTTCTATGTAGTCCATGTCTATCATATCCAATTAGTACAATAGATCCACTTTTGATCTTTTAGGGGATCACACTAATGTATACTTGTTTTCCTCCATGTGGAACTATATGACTTCCTCCATGGTTTTGAAATATCGTTATGAAAACTAATTTTTATTAGTTATGGTTATGTTTATTATGAAAAATATGTGAATTTGTAGTTGACAGAGCCTATGATTTTGGTTTTGGACCTACTTTAAACTAGTTTCCCTCTCCATCTGCATATGGTGATTTAAGATCCTTAGTAATGATGTATGAATTTATTTCAATGTTGTTTAAGGGTATGATAATGATATTATATCCTTAGTGAGCTTTCAATTGATTAGATACTATATTAATGGTAATATGACTAAAATATGTCCACTTTTTCCTGAATAATGTAGGGTAATACATTTAATTAGTATTCATGTCAATGAATTTGAAATATCCTTGCAGACTTAGATTAATAATTTTTATCTCTACTTCTTCCAACATACCAATGGATTATGACCTTACATAATTTGGGAGACTGAGTGTAACCAAGTTGTAGTTAAGATCATGCCATATTATGGCTACCCTTGTAGACTATAAAATCATATTAGAAGTGTTCCCAAATTCAAATAGAAAATTTTGGACTTCATATCTCAAAATTTCAATATCCATTAAATAATCAACATCCCATGGATTCTTGGTTTTTATTTACCATACTACCCTTTTAGTTCATTATTGTCCTCTTTTTACATAGTTTAGTAAATTTTGCAATAGATTATGGATATTATGTGATATGTCCTTATTTCACATATTAATTACCAACTTAATAATATCCATAAATTTGTAACTATCCCTTATTGTCTCAATATGTGAATGATTTTACCATACATCTGTGCATCTACAACTGTACTATCCTCTTTAGAAGCATTTTAATTTTTTATGTTCTATAATATCTGTGCTAATTCAGACATCAAAAAATTTTCCTTGATAGGATATGGATATTGTATCTTGTTGAAAATTCTAATTAGAGTCTCATGTGGAATATCCAAGGGTGGAAATCCTTTCTCTCTATACTATTTCTAGATGATAACCTTGATAAATGCAGGATCTTTTAGGTGCGAGTTTAGCATATTAATATTTTGCACTAATTTTTTTTCTTTGATTCTCTAGTATAGGATAATATTGTGTTTTGTTGCTCTCAAACTCTAAAATACAAAAAAAAAATTTGTCACTATGGAATTTATGCAAAATTTTGTGTGATATGATTATATTCAAAACACATGTAATAGACAATAGGATGTATAATTTATCTGTTATATATTCTATGATCTAGGTTGCCTCCATGGTATCCTCCTATGTATCCCCTTTGATATCCTCCATGTGTTTATGTATAAATCCAACCTTATTTTTAATAGTGATTATATCCCCCATACTATCTCTAAGGGGAAGGTGGAGTCCATCCTGATTACAATGGTGCAGATGCATAATTCAAATATTTTTGGTATTATGGGGATGAAGGTGTCTATCCATTATGGTAATAAGGTGAATAAGGTGTCCATATTATGATATAATGAGCCTAATACTAAAAATATTATGAAATCCATCCAGGATCAGATTACATAGCTTGTGTAATCTCTAAATCTAGACTTGGAACTCTATGTTTCATAGTTGGAACCTACTATGTAGCTTTATCAAATACATTCCTAGTGATGCCATTTTTTAGCTCTTGAAGCACTCTATAGATCTTATCATCATGATTTTATGATTTACAAAAAATATAATACATGTTATGGAGTTTTTTTATGTATTATTGTATAAAATGACATTTGGCTTCAGGATGTCCAACTATGCGATAAATATCATAGAAATCCATCTTCATTTTTTGATAATCAATCCTATGATGTCCTTCCTTAAATTAATAAATGCACCATATAGATATTATTATCCTATTAATTTCATATAATTCATCCATATTTATTAATAAAACATTCATATTTGAATCTATTTTCACAACAGGTTGTAGACTTTATCCAGTCTTTTATCTACTTGACCTAGATTTTAGCCAATAGAGAATCAACCTTAGAAGAGATTTATGTTTTTGGGATATGAAAATGGATCTTATATCATACACCTTATATGAATAAATCATCTTTGTCTATGTATTGAAACTAGAAATTCATGCAATTTATAATATCTACGAACCTAAAGTCATAATCCTACACTAATTTTCCTAATTTTTGGTGACCTTACTTCAAGTCCTAAATGGTTTGGCTTATACATTTATTCATATTTATCTCCCCAATCGGTTAATTCTTAACATATTGTAAGGCCATTATTTTTGGATTATTATTGTTTGTGAATTATAGAGCTCTACCTGTTAAGGCTCCTATGACTTCATACTTCTCTACATCATTTTTTATGACACCTTTACCCTACCATTTAATTTAATAGGTCAAACAATAGTATTCAAGGTTAGTATACCCATTATATGGTTATAGGGTCAAAAAAAATTCTAGATTGAGAACCACATTTCTTACAATCATACCTGAAATGACTATCTAGTTTGGACAATACTTCACATCTCTTAAGGTATTTTTTAGTTATCTTTGGAGTACCAATATTATTCTCTTACACCAATTTTTTAGTTTTTACGCTTAGCTTTCCAAATTTAATTGTGAAATAATCAAACCACTTAGTATATCTCTCTACTTTTACACTTCTTATTCCTATTTAAAAATTAGGAATGTGGGATGTATCTCCTTTGAATGAATGATCCTTTTCTAAGGTACCTCCCTCACTTTAACTCAAACCTAACTTTATTTGATTTATAAAAAATTCTTGTAGATATTATCCTTCATCATCTCAAAATAATATCATATCATGTAACTGATTCTTAAAACTACCATCTAGATGTTCTAGTTGATTTTATGTAACCTTTCTATGTTCCCTTCATTCTATTTATTTCACTATCTACAAATCACTTTCCCAATCATGTGTGTTCCTATTAATCTCTTTGGCACCTTTCATTCCTTTAAGTACTCTAATATCACCCTCATCGCATTATATAACATCTCTTTGAGGTATACCTCCTCTTATATTCATCAAGGTGTCTAATCTACTCCTCCTTACAGTCACACAAGGATCGTTATGTTTATTCCATCACTTTTATTGTCACAACTCTCTCTCAAGCCCCATAATCATTTTATCTTTCTATTTTTATTCATCCTCCATTTTTTTGGTTCAATTTTATGTTCTTTATCTCAATTACTCATCGTTGACCTCTTTTTGGTCCACATCTTGATATCAACTTAAATGACTAATACATTTTGATTGAAATTGAAACCATGTCCTTATCTACAACCAATATCTTAAGAGGTATAGGTAGTCACGACATAAATTTTCCTCTGATGCCTCTTATAAATAAATAATGTTTAGCTTAAAAATAAATTTAACCTTATATGGAATATTCAGTGATGTATTTGTCAATCATAGTTTTGTTTCAATGATCTATTATTTGCATTCAATTAGTGTCCAAGTTTTAGATTTTTTATAAATTTTCTTCACTATAGACAAAGTGATATGTTTCATAGGGCCTAAATAAAAACTATTCAATTCTTGGTAACTATGTAGCTAACATTTTGAGCAACTCACACCATAAAATCTCATAGATTGCACCATGAATGTGCTCAATTATGATGTATTTTATAGTTATTCCAATTCATCTAGATTATTATTCTATGAAATTTTGAATTATTTCAAATATCTTTGACCTAGTAACCATTTTAACATACTTAAATTTCCACACTCACCGCAACATTTTTAGTAGATGTTCATAAAAATTCCCATCAAAATGTGCTAAGGTTTTTTTTTGTTTGAATTTGGTTCAAGATTTAGAAACTTAGACATGGATATGGAAATTCAATTCATTCACTTAATTCATGATTATTGGATATGCATTTATATTTAGTTTGTAAACCTAGATCATACATTTTTATATTTGAATACATAGACTCGAACATAACAAGGAAGCAAGTACACACAAAAATAACATTGAAAACATTTAATGGAACCAAAAATTAATCTCTATATATTAGTATATTAGCAATCAAATTAATTTCCTTAAAAAATTTATAATATTTATATAACTTTAAGGCTAATATTTCAATTCACATTCCCATCCTTTCATTTATACCCTAAAGGAATATTTTCATCTTCTTATAGTCCTTTGATATACAAACATTTATCAAAATACATAAAAAAAATGTTATACACCGATTATACATTGAATAGTTGTAAATTATACACAATCTACAATTTTACACTTCAAAGTATACTACCAATAGACATTTTGATTATATTCAATAATTTTTTAGTGTTGGATCAACAATTGTTGAATTATTCAATTTTGATTTAAAAATATTGATATGTTTTTATCAAAATTGTCAAATAAAAATAAGTGTTAATATTATTATGATAAACTATTGAGTAAAATCTTAATGTATAAAATATTCAACAAATCACACAAGACTAATTCAGAATTTATTATTTAAGGAAAGAAGATAAAAGGGGAAAGAAATAAGACAAATAACTTAGCTAGAACCTACATGTCATAGACTAAAAACCAATTATGTAATCAGTTATTAGACTACGTAAGTTCATTGTGAATAGGAATATGGCTCCAAATCTTCCTAGGATAATGCTACACTATTTGGACAACGATAGCCAAAGGTAATGTTTGTAGGGTGTTTCTATGTTTGGTAGGTTTTATTTCCCTCTATGTGAATTTTTAATTATGTGCCTCTACCTATAGGTCATATGTGATTATGTGAAAGTTTTCAGTGTACTATAGGATTTGTTGTATATGTTATTTTTCACTTAGAACACTAACTCAATGACAAAGATGAACAATTCAAATAAAGATGAAAAATTTGTCAGGGGTTGAAGTTGTGCTTAACTTCAGCACACCATTATGTTGGGTGCCACATACATATCAATAATTTAAAGAGGGATCAAAGTCTATGTAGATATCACATGATATGATGGTGTGTGTGAAATATTAGTGTATTAATGTATGCCAGTGCAATCTTGGTGTAATTATGTGTTTGAACAATAGTTTGTGACCTTGAAGATGTATTCAGACTTATCTTAGGGCTAAGTAGGCCAAGTGAACTCAAAATTGGGAATAATGGGTGTTTTCCTCTCAAATTTTAGTTAGATATTCTAATGCTTTTCAATTATGAAAACCCCTTTCCATCTAGTTTACAAATGAATGTAAAATATGGTTTTATAGTGGAATTTTTGGAATTAATTGAATGCTACTTGTAAAATGTACATAATGACCCATTGTGGTGAATTCAAATTTGATAAACTAGAAATTATTTTTCACAAGAGCTAATCTAGTGGCTCCAAACACTACTAGTGAGTGGGGTTGTCTTAATGGAGTGGCCTTCTCTAAGGAGCATATATAAATAAATTAGAAGTGTGGATCAATTTAATAAAAAATTTAGGCTACCTAAAATTAATAATAAGAACATCATGTATTATATGTTCATAAGTGTAAGGGTCAATCACATAGAATTAAATGAATAACATTATATAACCATGGTGTTGAGCATGATCTAAGTGTGAATAAAAGGAGGCTCACATGTGAATTATTTTAACAAGAAATGTTAATTTTATTGACTAAATTTTCCCTCACTTTATTCAAGTAAATAAACAAAGGCAAATTACTAGATTAAAAGAATTATAATTTTACTTGAGCTTACCTACGTTAAGTGGGCTTGGATGTAGACCACATGTTCAATTGTGCTTCATACAAACCTATGATGAAACATATATAAAATAGTGTTTACTTAGGATGAAAATTTAAAATTAAAGATAAGAAATTTATAGATTAAATAACAAGAAATAAATACACTTGTTATGGGTAAGTGACCCATTGTGTTTTATAGTGTAAAATTTATGACTGGAGAGGGTGGGACCCTTGGAGATTTTTTTCTTCATTAAAACATACATATTTAAATATATATTTACAATAGGTTTTAAACTTTATCTATAGTCTTTCATAGACTTCACCTAGATCATAGTAAATCGAGCATCAACCTTACAAGAGATTTATGTTTCTAGGATATAAATCTAGATCCTATATCATAGGCCTTATATGAATAAATCATCTTTATCTATGTCTTGAAATTATAAATTCATGTAGTTTATAATATCTATGATCCTATAGTCATAATCCTAGACTAATTATTCTAATTTTTGGTGAGTTTACTTTAAGTCCTAAATGATTTGTCATGTACATTTATTTATCTTGAACTCCCTAATCAATTTATTCTTAACATCTTACAAGGCCATTGTTATTGGATTATTATTATTTATGAATTCTAGAGCTTTGCCTGCCAAGGCCCCTATGAGCTCACACTTCTTTGCATCATCATTCATGAAAAATTTAGCCTACTATTTCATTTCATAGGTAAGAATATACTATTCAGGGTTAGTATACCCATCATATGGTTGCAAGATTATAAACAATTCTTTATTGAGAGCCATGTTTCTTATGATCACACTTGAAATAATTGGCTATTTTGGACTAAAATTCATGTATCTTAAGGATTTCTAAAAGTATCTTTGGATTACTAATATTATTATTTTACACCAATATTTTATTTTATGCACTTAGCTTGCTAAAATTAACTATGAAATCATTAAACCACTTAGTATGTCTCTCAACTTATTCAAATTTAATCCTTTTTAAAAATTAATAATGGGGGATGCATCCCCTTGGAATGAATGATCCTTGTCTAAGGTATTTGAACTTGAACTTGAACTTGACTTAATTATTTGATTTAGCAAAACTTCATCAATAGAATATCCTTCATCATCTCAAAATGATATCCTCTCCTATAAATGATTCTTAAAACTACCATTTAGATGTTCTAGTGGTTTCTATGTAACCTCTTTATGTTCCATTTGTTATATTTCTTTCACTTTCTCTAAGTTACTTTCCCAATTCTATATGTTCCCTTCAATCTCTTTGGCACCATTCATTCTTTTGAGTACTTTAATTTCACCCTTACTATATTATGTATCATTTATTTTAGTTCTAACACCTCTCATATTTATCAATGTCTTTAATCTACTCCTACTTACAATTACAAGAGGATTATTCTATTTATTCCATCATTATTATTATCACATATCACTCTCTCAGGCCCCATAATCATTTTCTCTTTCTCTTTTTATGTGTCCTCCATTTTTTCATTTTAGTTCTAAGTTCTTTCTATCAATTCCTCATCATTGACCTCTTTCTTGTCCAACATCCATATAACACCCTAGACAAATAATACATTTGGATTGGAATTGGCACTATGGCCCTTCTTAACAAATAACGTATTTAGAAGTATAAGTAGTCATTGAATAAATTTTCCTCTAATTCCTCTTACAAATAAATCATGTATAGGTTCAAAATAAATGTAACATTACATGAATTTTGTTGGATATGTATTTATCAATCATAGTTTTAAACCAATGATTTATCATCCATGTCCAATCAGTGTCCAGGTTTCATAGTTTTCCTATATTTTCTTTAGTCTAGACAAAGTGATACGTTTCACAGGGCCTAAAGCAAAACAATTCAATTCTTGGCAACTAGGAAGCTAACATTTGGGGCAAATCACATAATGAAATATCATAGATTTTACCATGAATGTGATCATTTATTGTTTATTTAATAGTGGTTCCAATTCATTTAGATTGTTCTTCTACAAACTTTTAAAATATTTCATCTAACCGTCATTATAAATCTCTTTGAGTTGGTAAGAATTTAAACATATTTAAATTTACATAGTAAATGCACCACTTTTAGTAGATTTTCTTAAAAAATCCCATCAGAACATGTTAAGGTTTTGTGTTTTTCAAATTTGGTTAAACATTTAGAAACTTAGATGGGGATATGGCAAGTCAATTCCTTCATTTAATTAATGATTATTGGATATTTATTTATATGTAGTTTATAAACCTAGATCATACATTTTTATATTTGAATACATAGACTTGAACATAATAGGGAAAAAAATACACACAAACCAACATTGGAAACATTTAATGAAACCAAAAATTGATTACTATATATTAGTATCTCGACAATCTAAATTAATTTACTTTAAAATTTTATAGTATTTAAAGATCTTTAAGGCCAATATATCACTTCACATTCCTATCCTTTCATTTATATATGAAAGTAATATTTTCATCTTCTTATAGTCCTTTGATATACAAACATGTGTTGAAATACATATAAATTTTTATACACCAATTATTCTTTAAGCACTTTTCACTTGTATAAACTCTACAATTTTACACTTCGAAGTATGCTAAAAACATACGTTTTGATTTTACTCAACATTTTTTTAGTGTTGGATCAACACTTATTGAATTATCTAATATTGATAAACACATATTAATATATTTTTATCAAAAATGGGAAATGAAAACAATTGTTAATATTATTATGACAAAGTATTGAGTAAAATCTCAATGTATAAAATATTCAATAAATCACATAAGACTAATTTGGAATTTATTATTTATGGAAAGATCATAATGGGGAGAGAAGTAAAATAAATAACTTAGGTGGATTTTGGATGTCATAGACTAGAAAACTACTATGTAATCAGTTATGAGACTATGTAAGATCATTATGAATAGGAACATGATTCCACATCTCCTTGAGATAACACTACACTATTTGGATAAGGATGACATAAGATGATGTCTATAGGGTGTGTAAGTGTCTAGTAGGGTTTATTTCCCATATGTGTGAATTTTTACATGTGTGTCACTACCTATAGGTCATGTTCAATTATACAAAAGTTTTTGAACTTCTACGAGGTTTATTTTATGTGTTATTTTTCACTTGGAACCCTAGTTTAATGAGAAAGATAAACAAATGCAATAAACATGAAAAAGGGTTTAGGGGTTAAAATTGTGCTTGAATTCAACACCCCATTGTGTTGAGTGATACCTACATATCAATAATCTAAATAGGGATCAAAATCCATGTAGTTCTCACATGTTATTATGGTGTGTGTTAAATACTAGTATAATGATATACGCTAGTTCAATCTTAGTGTAATTATGTTATTGAACAATAGTTTGTGACCTTAGAGGTGTATTCAGACTTATCTTAGGGCTAATTTGGTTAGGTGAAGTCAAAATTGGGAAGAATAAGTGTTTTTCTCTCAATTTTTAGTTATATATTCTTGTAATTTTCAATTATGGAAACCTCTTTCCATCGAGTGTACAAATGAATGCAAAATATGGTTTTATAGTGGAATTTTAGGAATTTCATTAAATAAAAATTGAAAAATGTATACAATGACCCACTATTGTGAACTCAAACTAGAGAAACTAGCCATTATTTTATAGAAGAACAAATCTGGTAGCTTTAAACACTATTAGTGAGTGGGGTTGTCTTGAAAGAGTGGCCTTATCTGAGGAGTAAATATTGTTGGTGTAGGGTATTAATTTCCTACTCTTTAGATTATTTAGGTGTTATCTCATTGGAGATGTTTATCCCACATTCAAGAGGATGATGGGTTTATGAATTACTTCCACCTATATTGAGGAAGTTAGTCTTACATGCATGGGATGGTTAGGATTCACCTATCTTCTACCTATTTGTACATCTCTACTGTAAAGTATTTGACATAGAATAGAGTGGATAATAGATATTTTATCCTTTGTGTGAAATGTATTAGATTCATAGATATGATAATGGATTCATGGAGAGATTTTGGTTGAAGAGTCTTCTTAACTCTATGAATGTTATTAGAGTGGTTTTCAACTGCCATTTTTATAATTGCCATTTTTGGCATTGTTTGTTTACTCAGATAAGTTGTATGGTTCCTTTTTAGATCTAAGTTTTTTTTATTCATATTCAAAACATATCTATTATAGTGGTTTTTTAGTTTTGAGTATGATTAGATCTGTTGTGTTTAGATATAATCAGTCATAATGATTTGCATTTGAGTTTCTTAGATCTGTTATGCTGGGCATACATTTTTTTGAGAAATTATAAAAAAAAATTGTCAAAAAATCATGACTATATTTTAAATACATTTTCTCTTCACAAATGTGTTTAATTAAGAAAATTATTTCACTACTAGAAAGAGGATTTAGAGAATTTTTCTTAAAGTGGTAATAATAAATATTTTGATCAATATCCAAAGATATATAAGGATCTAAATTTGACCCTGTGATTTTATTTTTTTGCAATTTTTAATGCCCAATTAAGGAAAAAAAATAGATCCTATATTTAAAGTTAAAAATTAGCCTAGAAGATTAATGTATGTGAAATATTTTCCTTCCCCTTTGCTATACATTTTCTTGAAATCCACTTTTTCTAGATCTAGTAGAAATAAATTTTCTCCAAACATTTAATATTTTTTGGTACAATGTTTTATTTTTTACCCATTTATGATGGGATAACCTTGTAAAAATTATATCTTTTGATCAGTGACTCGAAATCGTATACTATTTGTTTTCAAAACTAGATACTTTTATATGTTTGATCTATTGGTGTCATTTATTTTGTAAAAAACACTAAAATATAAAGTGTCAAATTTGAAGGGTGGCTATACATTATAACTGATTGTACTCTTTCAAGTCTCATTAGATTTATTTGCATAACCATGTGGTGTTTGGTATTTCAGCATTGTCTACTTTCATGTGTTTATGGGGATTTACTTCTTCCTCCATTATTGCACTTTGCCTTATCATGGATGTATTTTTAGCTAAGTCGTGTTAGGGATTCGTTTATTACATTATGTGAGTTTAGATATTTATCAAGTGGTAAATATAATATTGGTGTGTTTGTTATATATGGGTAGTCATATTATTGTTACAACAATATTACGAACATAAGTTATTTTTATATTGTGGGGATACATGAGAGATATTGGTGGAGATTGTATCTCTTTAATTATAGGAAATAGTTTTCCTATATAAATATTATATTCTTGTATGGTTTGATATTTGAATATGCATAAATAATATATTGTGAAATAAATATTTTGTGTTCATCTCTATTGTCTCTGTGTATGCTTTAATATTTTATATGTTAGATTTGTGAAGACTCTGATTAACTCCATCATCTAATATAAGAGTAAGTTCTTATAGGTGGTTCTAGACATGAGATTATTTAGAGGAAATTGTACACTTCTTTGAGAGATATATGTCTAGCTTTGTTCAGAATATTAAGGCTCAGCGCTTTACTTTGTGTGATTAAACAAATTTACATCTCTATGAAAATTGCATGGCGTTCTAATCTGTTCATTTATCAATGTGTTTTTTGAGCGGTTCACTATACAAAAGAAGGAGATCATTGTATTGGAGTGTCAATTATGGATTATAATTATTTTTGTCCATGGAATCACTATATTTTTGTTTTATCCAACTTTGTGATTTGTCTTGTGGAGACGAATCACACCAATTTTAATAGGGAGTCTAGATGTAGGGATAACAATGTATAAGCGTGGCTATCAAAAATTTATTTGGCATTCCAGATTTGCACACAACTTAGAAATAATAGAATAGATCCCAATAGTGATATCAAAGTTATTTTTTTCTATAGACAAATGTGTGCATACATGCCTATTGATGATGTCAAATCTGAGCGTGGAGTTTGAAGTTCGGTCCGTCTCTCTTCACAGTTTCCAACGACACATGCATTTCAAAAGATCAATTTGGTTTAAAATATATTCAAGTTTTTTGTTTGAAACAACTTTTATTATATTTTAGATTTAAAAATCATTTCGTATATGTCACAAGGTCATGTCATTTTATGGTTAAGTCTTCGTTTTAATATTATTTAAAAAGTAATAAAATAGGATTACTTTTTTAAAAAAATTTGCTAGTCATTGAGTCTTTAATCTAATATGGTGATCAAAGTGGTTTATGTGTATAATAGTTTTTTAATTATTTTTAAGTCATTCGAGTCTTTACGTTTAGATATGTCGTTAAAATTTAAAAAGTCAAGTTTGGTCAATAATTATAATTTATTTCTTTTACATTATAGTGAGTCATTTTTATAAGTTTATAGACATTAATTAAAACATTTTATTTAATATTTTTTTATTTTTTTTCTGAGTTATATGGTCAAGAAAATCATTATAGTTGGGTTTTTAGATTTTGTATTATTTTCAAAAATCAAATATAAAAATGTCAATAGAGGAAGGAGGACATGGAGGTTGGACGTTTTCTACACTTCTCATCAATGACCAATGATGGGGCCCAAGAAGATTTAGTGACATTTTGTGTGGTGTGTTATTTTTAGCATGGTGTGTTTTTCTCTTTTTTAAGTTTGGTGTGCTTTATGCCAAATCAAATATGCTGAACATGATTGCCAATGGCAGTGGCAGTGATCACATATAGAGGCTACAGGAGGTGATGAGGACTTAGTCCTCATTTTTTTATTTTTCTACATTTTTGTGTTTGTAAAATAAGAACAAAAGTATATGCATGCTCAAGATTTGTAATTTATGTGTAAATTCTAAAACATAATTCCCTGATGTAAAAACATTATGAACTGACATGAAGCACCAATGTAAGTTAGTTCATGGATATTAAAAGGGTTTGTGGTAGAGATCCAAAAAATCATAAAAGATGAATAGATGGTGTTCCTATCATGGTTCCCACACTGTTAGGTTGATGTGTTCCCTCAGTGAATGGTTGATGGTAGAAGTTTATGTTCATGTCAAGGTTTGTGGTAAACCTATAAAACCATGGGAGGATTTGATGTGTTCATTTCTATCTTTATATCAAGGTCATGAGCTAAATAGTGCATGCTACAAGAGGTGAGCATACTACAAGTGAAAGTGTGAATGCTTTTGCACCATGTAAAAACTAAAGGGGGAATGTTAGGGATTAGTTTATTACATTATGTGAGTTTAGATATTTACCAAGTGGTTTATAATATTGGTGAGTTTGCTATATTTAAGTAGTCATAATATTGTTACAAAAATATTATGAACATAGGTTATTTGTTATATTGTGGGGATATGTGAGAGATATTTGTGGAGATTGTATCTCTCCAATTATAAGAAATAGTTTTCCTATATAAATATTTTACTCCCATATGATTTGATATCTGAATATGTAGAAATAATATATTGTTAAAGAAATATTTTGTGTTTGGATCTATTGTCTCTATTTATGCTTCAATATTTTCTACGTTAGATCTGTAAAGACTCTGATTAACCCCATCAAGTCCAATGTCCCTTTGCATGTGCCTTATGAGTTATCATTTTTTGGCAACTAACACTTTGACACGCTTGTATTTTGTGTCAAGTCTCCATCAAAGCCCCTTTCTTAGTGTCTTGCCTTCTTCTATGGAGACACTTTTCTATTCCTTTTTTTTTTTAAGAATCTCTCATGATACTTGATGGATTTTTTAACATGTCAACAGTCTCCTTCTTTAGATCTATTTTCGTGAATCCTAGTGTCTTCCTTATTTCTATTTGGTGTTTTTTTGTATGAGATATATTGTACTCAAACTAATTTATGAAGTGTTATGGGGCATTTTATGATTTAGACTTATATACGTAGGTCATCATTAAATTATATTTCATGGATGGAAATAAGAAACACATTCATTTAAACTTACCTCTATCATTAACTCCTAGTTCTACCCCTATCTTGTCTTACTTGACTATCTTAAAGAATGTCTCTCTTGGACTCTTTATAAACTTATCTCTCTCTTATTTAGACTCCAAACCTCCTTTCTTTATTGGAGTCACCTCTCATGAAATTAGTTATTGTCATTAATCATACTGACATCACAATCATGCACTCTTTCCTTCTTTAAATGTTCACTTGTTTCAATCTCTCCAATCCTCTAACTACAACCTTAATTCTCTAAAAGGCTATATATACTCAACATGTGATTTTAATCATATTTTTTCTATGAAAGATCTAAGGATTATTTACGTGCTCAAACCAATTCTTTTTTCACACCTAACCAATCTCAAAAACCTCTCAACCATCTCTTTACCATAGTTATTACTTCCTTCTCTTTGATAGGGTCTCCTACTAGCCTTTTTTAGGCTTATTTACATTGTATGGACCCATACAGTCTTATCTTGGTAAACTACAAACATTTTAAGATACCATCTATCCTTATATAACTTTAAATTAAGTTTTATGTCCTGAAATAGCTCTTAGACCACTTTTCTAAGCCTTTTTTGTTCTCTATTTAGGCCCATTATGCCTTTTCTACCCTAACCCACACTCAGTCAGGCTTATTCATACTTATTCACATTCTAATAATCTAAAAAATTGATAATTTGTTAAAACACCTTAAAATATGCTAAATCACAAATTTTACCTATATTTTGATAGTTAGAATGCTTACAAATCTAATTTGTATAAGGAAAACCCAACACAGGGTTGTTTTAGACTTTGTAACTTGAGAAGAGTTTATTTTAACTTTAAGGCCACCAAATCCATTTTAAATGAATTTGAAGGTTTATTTATAACTATGATAGATTTATAAAATTCTTGGAACATAAAATTACCTCTTTGATGTCTCAATTTCTCATATTCTAAACATTCTATAGTTGATTGTAGGACTGTAGTTGAAAATATAGTCTACATACAAGGTCTGAAAGTAAAAATTCTATGAAATATGTATTTAAAACAACATAAGTCACAAAAAATATTTAATATCCTTTCTAATTATTTTATCCAATGCATATATGTACTCAATCAACCTTTATAAACTACTTATTTATGCATATACTAAATCAATCATCTTTGTCATACGAAACACATTGATCTACAGTTTGGTACATTGTCAATGAAATTGACATAAATTCAAACACTTTGAGTATTTTTAATCACCTTTATAATATTTTATATATTTTTAACCACAAGTATTCTTCATTTTCCACTCAGTTGTTGACATTCCCCCTCACAAGGGAAAATGCATTCAATCTTTCTTATCACAAGTTACAAACTCATAACAAGGTACACATGTCTTTGACCTTGAAACATCTCAGATAATTTGGAAAATGATATACTATATTCTTTGTGATACAAAATAGATTATATAACCACTTATCAAAATATCACCATAAACGTTCTTTGATTACTCTTTCCTTAACTAAATTTTTTTACATAGGCTACTTTCATTACACTTATAGGAATACACAGAGTTTTCTTGTATTCAAATGAATAAAACTTATCTTTATTCACTTATTAGGGGTTATTATATATTACTCTTTATAATCCAACCCACAAAATCTCACTGACTACTCACAAAACATTTATAGAATCTTTTATTCTTCATAACTATCCTAACTAACTCGTAACTCCATCATCTACATTGGGAGAGTCTAACTACCTTACTTCTAACATGACCATTAAAAATACTAGTCATGTGCTCCATGTATGTTTAGACACAACCTTAACCACTTCCTATAGCCAAATTACAACTTTTAAACTTCCTTAGAAAAGATGGAAGTGTCCAAAACTTCACATGAATGTTTGAAAATTCAAATCAAGTGTTTTTGCAGGAAAATGCCAAAGTGACCCTAATTCAAATTTGACAAGGACATAGCAACTTATAATGACTAATAAAAACTTTTTATGACTATATTGACTTTCAAAAGGCTCAAACATGTGAAAATAGACTAAAATTTACAAAGCTAGTGATGCTCCTACATCATACTATTGAGGACAAAATGAAAAAAATTCATGCTAATTGTAACTAGTTTGGAATTGATGTTCTTGTTCAGCATCTCTTTTTTCAATGACATCTCCTACTAGAACCTAAGGTCTATTTTAGACATTTAGGCATTCTTTCCACTTTCTTAATATTATGATATATCCTCCTATGTTTATCTTTTTCTTGCTTTGTATCTTTAATCTAATCATGGGTAACTATGAATCATTTCTTTTCCTGTGAAGACCTACACATGAAGCAAACAATTCAATCAAATCCACTTCCTTTTTGATCTCTTGGAGTCTACTTTGTTCTTTGGATACCAACTCTTCTTCATCTTGACTCAATATTTCCTTCAATGCAAACTCAACTTCCATGATAGATTTCTCATCTCCTAGTTAACTCAAATAATCTAATTCTTTCATTATATGTTTCCATATATGATTCTCTGCTATTGTATTCTCATCTATATGACATTCATCTTCCATTATTTCTAATCAAATCACCTCAATCTATTATAACTTAGTATTCTAAAGCATTCTAACATGTGCTTCTTCTTTATGCTCTCTTACTAACACCTCATATGTTTCTTCTTGCATGTCAAGCACTTCACTTGGTGCTATTTTACCTTCTTATCCTTCAATAAACACATTCATTAGCCTCAATTTACTCTCATGCAACTCATCTTCAACAATTTTCATATCAACATATTCATAAATAATAACATTGAAATGAATACCTTGTACTTCTTTGCTTTCCTCAAGGCTTTATTGACTGAAATCTAATTCTTTATTTATTATCATGAAGAATGGTGTTTCTATAAACTCTCTCTCTCTCTATCTCCTTTTTATTCATCCAATGGTTCACCTTCTTCAGGTTATCATAAGATTGTTTCACCATACTCAGTTGTCCAATCAATTGGTTCAACAATCTTAGCATGTTTCTCATGCTTCCAATGTTCTTCAACTTTATTCAATCTTTCACCTATATACACAAATTTAAATAATTGATTAGCCATAAAAATTTGAGGCTTCCTTACCCCCTTACTTATCCTTCTAGGCTACCTTGTTATTATCTTCATCTTCTGTCCTCTCTTCTTCTCTATCAATTTCTTGAGAGGCCATCTCACTTTCCTCATAATGAATACATGGAATCTTGGTATCATCTCTTCCAATAATTTCTATAACCTTGTCAAAACCTATTTCATATAAACAATTTCCTTCTCTCTCTCTAATTATCTTTACTTCACCTCTATATTTTTGCGGCATTCTTCACTCTTTAAGCCCTTCATCATTCTTTTTCACTTTCTATCTTCACTATCATACTCTCTCTGGATCTCTCTCTTGACCTATCCCTTATTCTTGTCAAGCCTTCATACTTGCCTTATTTTTTGACCTCATCTCTCTCTCTCTCTCTCTCTCTCTCTCTCTCTCTCTCTCTCTCTCTCTCTCTCTCTCTCCTCTCTCTCTCTCTCTCTCTCTCTCTCTCTCTCTCTCTCTTCTCTCTCTCTCTCTCTCTCTCTCTCTCTCTCTCTCTCTCTCTCTCTCTCTCTCTCTCTCTCTCTCTCTCTCTCTCTCTCTCTCTCTCTCTCTCACACACACACACACACACACACACACACATCCTTGTCCTGACCTAGGACTTCTCTCTCTTTCTCAATCTCTTCTTGAGTTTCTTTCTTGGAGCTCTCACGAGCTTTCTTCTCTCTAAGCCTTATTGGATTAAGGTATTTAGCCACACAACCTTTTATCTCACCTATATTTCTACCTCTCACTTATTTCATTCAACTTACATTAACAATCTCAATGTAATTGGCATTTGCTTCTCAACATAATCTTCATGAAAAATAACATAACATTTCAAAACACATAACATACCTTGTCCACTAAATGTTCTCGATCTAATACCAAATGATGTATAGGTCATCATTAAATTCACTTTCATGGATGAAAATAAGAAACACATTTTCTCATACTTACCTCTACCATTAGCTCCTCTTTCAGGCCTTGTCATGTCTTGCTTAACTATCTTCAAAGAATGTCTCTTAGTGTCTTTATAAACTTATCTCTTTCTTCTATAGACTCTAAAACTCATTTATATATTGGATTCACCTCTGATTCAATTATTTTATATAATTAATCATATTGACATCAATATAATGTACTTTCTTCTTCCTTGAATGGTCACTTGGTTCAATGTATCCAATCTTCTAACTACAACCTTGGTTCTCATAAAGGCTATATATAAGCAACATGTGATTTTATGTGTATTAATTATATTGAGGATATAAGTATTATTTACATGATCAAACCAATCCTATTTGGACACCTAACCAATCTCTAAAATCCCTCAACCAACTCAAAACCATAGTTACTACTTTGTTCTCTGTGATAGGGTCTCCTACTAGCCTTTTTTAGGCATATTTGCATTTTACAAACCCATACAGTATTATCTTGGGAAACTACCACCATTTTCAGATACCCTCTATCTTTATCTAACTTCACGTAAATTTTTTTGTCTTGACTCAACTCTTACACCACTTTTCTAAATACTTCTTATTCTCTATTTAGGTGTATTAAGCCTCTTATGCCCTAATCCATACACAATCAAGCTTATCCACACTTATCCATATTATACTCATTTGAAAACTTAATAATTTTTTATACCACATTTAGATACAAAAAACCACAAAGTTTACCAATATTTTGACAGTTATAATGCTTAAAAATCTAATTTCTATAAGGAAACCCTAACATAGGGTTGTTTATAGACTTTGTAACCTGAGAAGGGTTTATTTAAAATTTAAGGCTACCAATTACATTTCAAATGAATATAAAGGTTTATTTAGACATTTGATAGATTTATGCACTTCTTGTAATCTAAACATACCTCCTTGATGTCTCAATTTGTTCTCTTTTAGACATTCTACAGTTGATTGTAGTTGAAAATATAGTCTGCATACAAGGTCTCAAAGTATGAATTGTAAGAAATATGTATTTAAATAAATATAAAGTCACAAAAAAATAATTAATATCCTTGATGAGTGTGTTATCTAATGCATATTTGTACTCATTTAACCTTTCCAAGCCACTTCTTTGTGCATATACAAACTCAGTCATCTTTATCACAGGAAACACAATGATCTATAGTCTGGTTCAAACTCAGTCATCTTCCTGAGGAAGTATTGCTTTAATGTACCAAAATATCATCTATAGTCTGGTTAAAAAATAAAACTTACCAAAATATCATCATAAACTTTATTTGATTACTCTTTCCTTCACTGAACATTATTACATAGGATACTTTGGTTGTACTTACAAGAATATACAAAGTTTTCCTATCTTCAAATGAATAAAGCATATCTTTATTCACTTATTTGGGATTATTATAAATTCTTCGTTAGAATAAGCTCAGAACCCCCTCTTGCAAACATTAGATTTAATTTAAACAAAGTTCACTACCTTTTTTTGGTTATGTGGTACTATTATTTGATGTGAAAGTATCAAAATTATTAGAAAAATGTTAAAAAGGATGCGACTCTAAATTGGACCTCAACAATACTACATACTATTACATAATATGTACAAATGAACTTAGTAAAACCCCTCAAATTTCATTTATTACTCAAAGAAGCATTAACTAACTCTATATATTCTTGTTCATAACTATCCTAACTAAATACTAACACCCTCATTTATGTTGGAAGATTCTAACTACCTTACTTATAACATGACCATTACAAGACTAGTCATGGTCTCCATATATGTTTAGACACAACCTTACAAGACTAGTCTTGGTCATGGTCTCCATATATGTGTTGAGTATCCATTTCACATGTAGTAATCTTTTGTACTTTCATCATGATTGACATTATTCTTGATTAAATCTATTCTAGTGAAGCTTAGTGTTAGTTATTTTTGTGATCTTTTAGTGAATTTGTACCACTCATGCATATTGAGTTCCTTTATGATTTTTGAGTACTTGGAGTGCGGACTACTTCAACATCATCTTTGGGGGTTTTCTATCTCTCTCTTCTTCTTTTATCTCTTTTTGGAGGGGGATAAGGTTTTCTTATAGGTTTTCTCTTTTTCTCCACTTTATAAGAGTTATATGTATATTTTGCACTTTTTTGAGTATTTTATTGATTCCTCCTTTATACATGGGTATCTTGTTCAGGAAATTTATTTATTGGAACCTGTATGAGGATTTTTTACTTATCTCCATGGCCTTTGTAGTGATTTTTATAGTGACACCATTTTGGTATCCTTACTAGTGTAACAACTCCACCAGTCTTTGTGTTCACTTTTCACCATCTTGTTGGAGTGTGTTAAAGCAATACTTCCTCAGGTTCAACATTATATGTAGTATTTTGGAATGTAGTGTTCATATTCAATGATTCTCATATTCATCCCCATTCAGGATTTCAGTTAGCAATTATAGTGAATCAACATCCATGTAGTCTAATAAGATGGATTGGCATCCATAGGGATACCTAGATTCACACTACATATTTTATTATATCCACCTAAGTCATGCTTGAAGGCCGGGGGGGAGGGGGGGGGGTGGCAGCGGGGTGGTGTGTGGAAGGTGTTGGTGTAGGATATTACTTTCATATTATTTAGATTACTTAGGTGTTATCTCATTAGAGATGTTTATCGCACATTCATGAGGATGATGGGTTTATGCCTTAATTACACCTATATTGGGGAAGTTAGTCCCACATACATGGGATGGTAAGGATTCTCCTATATTCTACCTAGTTGTATATCTCTAATATAAATGTTTTGACATAGAATAGGGTGGATAATAGATAGTTTATTCTTTTGTGTAATGCATTAACTTCATGGCTGTGATAATGGATTCATAGAGAGATCTTGGTTGAAGATTCTTCTTAACTCTATCAGATATAAATAAATTATAAGTGTGTATTAGACTAATAATGTGTTTAGGATAATTTAAATGAATAATATGAACATCATGTATTATATTTGGATAAGGGTAAGGGTCATTCACATAGAAGTAGAGGAATAACATTATAGAACCATGGATTTGAGCATGATTTAAGTGTGTACAAAAGGATGATCAAAACTGAATTACATTAACAATAAATGTTAATTTTAGTGACTAAATATCCCTCATTTTATGTAATTAAAGCAACAAAGTCAAATTACTAGATTAAAAGAATGATAATTTTACTTGAGCTTACCTATGTTGAGTAGGCTCGAATATAAACCACATGCTGAATTGTTCTTGATGCAAACCTATAATGAAACATATATACACTAGTGTTTACTTAGGATGAAAATATAAAAGTAGGGAAAACAAATTTATAGGTAAAATAGCAAAAAATAAATACACCTATTATGGATACATGAACCATTGTGTTTTTTGGTGCAAAATTATTGACTAGATATGCTAGGACCCTTGGATATTTTTTCTTAATTAAAACATCCATATTTACATCTATTTTTATAGTATGTTGCAAACTCTATCTATAGTTTTTAATCTACTAAACCTAAATCATATCCAATCAAGCATTAGCCTTACAAGAGATTTATGTTTGTGGGATAGAAAAATAGATCCTATATCAAAGGCCTTATATGAATAAATCATCTTTGTCTATGTCTTAAATCTATAAATTCATGTAATCTATAATGTCTAAGAACTTATAATCATAATCCTAGACTAATTCTATTAATTTTTGGTGAGTTTAATTCAAGTCCTAAATAGTTTACATTGTACATTTATTTATCTTGAATTTCCTAATCAATTTATTCTTAACATATTGCAAGCCCATTATTGTTGGATTATTCTTGTTTATGAATTCTAGATATTTTCCTATCAAAAATCCTATGAGATCATACTTATTTGAATTATTAGTAATGACACTTGTAGCCTACCATTTCATTTCACAAGTCAAAAAATACTATTCAGCGTTAGTATACCCATCATATGGTTTTAGGGTTAAAAATAATTCTAGATTGAGAACCATTTTTCTTGTGACTACACCTAAAATAAATGGCTACTTTTGACTAAACTTCATGTGTCTTTATTTGGAGTACCAGTATTATTTTTTTACACTAATATTTTAGTTTTTTCACAAGTAAATTTACAAATATAATTGTTAAATCATCAAACCACTTAGTATGTATCTCAACTTATACACTTCTTATTTTCTTTTTTTTAAAGAAAAGAATAGGGGATGCATCCATTTGAAATGAATTATCCTTGTCTAATGTATCTCCTTCACTTGAAATTTAATTTGGTTTAATTATTAGAGTTAACAAAATGTCTTCAATATATTATCTTTCATCATCTCAGAACAATGTCTTCTCCAATAATTGATTCTTAAAAGTACCATCTAGATGTTCTAGTTGCTTTTATATAACCTCTCTATGTTACCTTCATTTTATCTCTTTTAGTTTATCTGAGTCACTTTCCAAATCATCTATGTTATCTTTAATCTTTTTGTCACCTTTCATTCCTTTGAGTAATCTGATTCCCCCCTCCTTGTATTATTAGCGTATCTTAGACGTCTACCTCCTCTTGTATTCATTGAATTGTCTAATCTAGTCCTATTTAAAGTTACATGAGGATAATGGTGTTTATTCCATCATTTGTATTGTTGTATATATCTTTTAAGCCCCATAATCATTTTATCTTTCTATTTTTATGTGTTCTCCATTTTCTAGGTTCAGATTTAAGTTATTTTTCTCAATTCCTCATCATTCACCTCTTTTTGGTCGACATCCTTGTAGCACCCTAAGTGAATAATACATTTTGAATGGGTGTGGCCTTATCCACAATGAAAATCTTTATAAGTATAGGTACTCATTGCATAATTTTTTTGCTAATGCCTCTTACAAATAAATCATGTGTAGCTTAAAAATATATGTAACCTTGTATGAAAAATGACGTGATGTATTTTTCAATCATAGTTTCTAGCTAATGATCTATCATACACATCTAATTAGTGTTTAGCTTTCATATTTTTTATAAATTTTATTCAGTATAGAGAAAATGATAATGTTCAAAGGCCTAAAGTAAAGCTATTCAATTCTTAAAAACTAGGAAGCTAACATTTGGGGTAACTCACATAAAATCTCATAGATTTCACCATGAATGTGTTTAGTTATTATTTATTTCATAGTGATTCCAACTCATCTAGACTCTTCTTCTATAAAATTTTGAATTATTTCATCTAACAATCATTCTAAATATCTTTGACCTAGTAACCATTTCAACATATTTAAATTCCACTCTCACTGGACCATTTTTAGTAGACATTCTTACAAATTCCCATCAGAATGTGATAAGGTTTTGTGTTGTTTGAAATTGGTTAAATATTGAGAAACATAGACATGAATATGGCAAGTTAATTCATTTATTTAATTCATGTTTATTAGATACTAATTTATATGTAGTTTATAAACTTATATCATACATATTTATCTTTGAATACATAGACTCAAACATAACAAGGAAGTGAATACACACACAACATCACTGAAAACATTTAATAAAACCATAAATTCATCTCTATTTATTAGTATCTTATCAATTAAAATTACTTTTCTTTAAATATTTAAAATATTTATAGAGCTTGAAGGATAATCTATCACTTCACATTCCTATCCTTTCATTTATATCTTGAAGGAATATATCCATCTTCTTATAGTCCTTTGATATACAAACATATGTTAAAATACATATAAAATGTTATACACCATTTATATATCGAACACTTCTCACTTATACAGACTCTATAATTTTACACTTTGAAATATAATAACAACATATATTCCAATTTTACTTAGTAGTTTTTCAGTGTTGGATCAAAATTTATTTAATTATCCAATTTTGATAAAAACATATTAATATGTTTTATCAAAATTTAGAAATGAAAACAAGTGTTGATATTATTATGATAAACTATTGATTAAAATATTAATGTAGAAAATATTCAATAAATCACACAAGAATAATTTGAAACTTATGGAAAGATGATAGAAGGGGAAATAATTAAGACAAATAACTTAGTTGGAACCTAGATGTGATAAATTAAAAAACATTATGCAATCAGTTATGAGACTATGTAAGGTCATTGTGAACATGAAAATGAACATGGGTTCTCATCTTCCAAAGACAACATTGCACTATTTTTACAAGGACAACATAAGCTGATGCTTATAGGGTGCATTAGTGTCTAGTAGGGGTTTTTTTTTCCTTTGTGTGATTTTTAACTTGTGTGACTCTACCTATAAGTCATGTGTGATTATACTGAAGTTTTTAATCTACTACAAGAATTGTTGTATATGTTGTTTTTAACTTGTAACCCTAGCTCAATAAAAATGATGAACAAATGAAATAAACATGAAAAAGGTGCTAGGGTTTTAAATTGTGCTTGACATAAATACTCGATTATGTTAAGGGATACCTACATATCAATAATTTGAAATGGGATCAAAATCCATTTAGTTCTTACATGTCATGATGGTGTTTGTGAAATAATAGTTTAATCATATGTGTTGTTACAATCTTGGTGTAATTATGTGCTTGAAAAAAGACTTATGACCTTGCAGGTGCATTCAAACTTATCTTAAGGATTATTTGGCTAGATGAACTCAAAATTGGGAAGAATAGGTGTTTTCCTTTCAATTTTAGTTAGATATTCTAGTGTTTTCAAATTATGAAAACCTCTTTCCACCTAGTGTACAAATGAATGTGAAATATGGTTTTATAGTGTAATTTTAGGAATTTCATTGAATGGGACTTGCAAAATGTACACAATGGCCCATTATGGTGAATTTGAATTTGATAAACTAGTAGTTATTTTTTAGAAGGACTAATCTAGTGGATTCAAACACTACTAATGAGGGAGGTTATCTTGAAGAATTAACCTTGTCTAATGAGTAGATGTATATAAATTAAAAGTATGAATTAGTCTAATAATGATTTTAGCCTACCTGAAAGAAGAATATGAACATCATGTATCATATTTTCATAATGGTAAGCATCATTCACATAGAATTAGCAGAATAACATTATATAACCATGGAATTGAGCATGAGATAAGTGTGTATAAAAGGATGGTCTCAAGTGAACTATTTTAATAAGAAATGTTAATTTTAGTGACTAAATTTTCCCTCATTTTATTTATATAAAGAAACATTTTAAAATTACTAGATTAACATAATGATAATTTTACTAGATCTTACCTATGTTGAGTAGGCTTGGATGTAGACCACATATTAAGTTTTGCTTCATGCATACTTGTAATGAAACATATATCAACTAGTATATATTTAGGATGAGAATATATATAATATATATATATATATATATTATATATATATATATATATATATATATATATATATATATATATATATATATATATATATATATATATATATATTAGCAAGGAATAAATAACCCTATTATGATTATGTGAATCATTGTATTTTATATTGCAAAAACTGGTGACTGGAGAGGATAGTAACCTTGGATATTTTATTCTTCATTAAAACATGTTGATTGGACTATTTATACCCCAATTCTCATTGCTATGAGAGTGTGTTTAATAAATTAATATGATCTTGAATCCATCATGCCATAATTTAATGTATCATTGTGGATTTTAATCCTATATATATATATATATATATATATATATATATATATATATATATATATATATATATATATATATATATATATATATATATCAAGGAATAAATAACCCTATTATGATTATGTGAATCATGGTATTTTATATCATAAAACTGGTGACTGGAGAGGATAGGACCCTTGGATATTTTATTCTTCATTAAAACATGTTAATTGGATTGTTTATACCCCAATTCTCATTACTGTGAGAGTGTGTTTAATAAATTAATATGATATTGAATCCATCATCCCATAATTCAATGTATCATTGTGGATTTTAATCCTTATATGAATTCCAATAGATCATTCTAGAGGAAAACTAGTGAAAAAATGAACCAGCGACTACATTTAGAATAAGATTCCTTTCTAGTGCAAAATGAGTGCAAAAATAGTATGATATAAGTCTAGTGTATATAACATATATAATGACATGATTTTTTATTCCATCTCTAGAAACTATTGTAAAATTGATCAATAAAGTGATCATGGTCCTCGTACATGCCCTAATATTTGATATTTGAGTATATTATCTCTAATGGTTGAGTAAAATCAATTAGATTTTTGAGTAAACTATGGAATATTATAAAACAAATTCCACACATGATACATCCAATATAAGTAAAAAATTATGATAACATGTGCATAAATTTAAAAAAAAAAAAAAAATATGAGTGCATACGAAAAAAATTATTTCTAATTATTCGGATGAAAGCATGTTATTTTGTATAGTCATGACCTGTAATGCTATATAAATGGTGTATTATTGTATAAACATGCTTTACAAGTATAAAATGAGTATGAACTATGATTTTATAATCAAATATTATCTTTTCATGTCTTTATAGTGGACTATTTATTGTTAGTCTTTAAGACAAGCCATTATGTATGCCCCTTCTATTGAAGTGAGTTATGAAATATGCATAATAGCTCAGATCAAAATAAAAATTTATCCAGATGATGTTATAGAAAATATTTAAATCTATATTAGTAATGATAAAATTAGAGATCAGGCCATCATATTCAAAATATAAGGAAAGTAGTATTGTATGATACATGTATAACCAACTACACACGTATTTAACCCTAAATTTGGATGTGAATCCTATTAGGATATATTAGTTAAGAATATATATATTATTAAGCATAAGGGTTATAAAAAATCTATAGTACAATAATTAATTTCATATACCATAGATAACATTTGATAAATTTATTATGCTAAGATATGGTAAAATTGGAAAGTACAACTATGTTAGATATGTCAATGATAATGAAATGAAGGCACTTAGCTAGTTGTGATATTAATACAAATATATATGGAATAGATAGGAAGTATACTAGAAAAATATTCTATAATAGTCACCAGATTCTATATTTAATTCCTTTGTAGCCTTCGACACTTATGTTGGCATGAGATGGTTACATTGACAGTAGTGTCTAGGTCAAATACAGGTGTCTAGTATTGAATATTTTTTGAAATGAGATGCAACCACTTGGATTATTATAGGGTATTTTTCACATTTGCTCTAGTGAATTATGATATTTTTCATGGAATATCACTCTTATTCAAATGAGAAAACCCTAATTCTCATGTTTATAGTGGTTGTGGAAAAAATGGGTTAATGGGCACATGGTGTCAAGCTGCCTAAAGACCCCTCTATCAATGAGTGATGCCTACATAGACAATAATATAAATAGGGACTTAGAATTATTTAGTTCCCCCCTCTATGTTTTATTATGTGTGAATCATACAATATGTGGAAATCAAGTTCAATAGTGACCTAGCTTGTAACTTGAAAAATCAGGATCTTAAGATTCTCCTTCAATACTTTATACATGTGTATGTGTTTTTCCTATGAATGATATGACAATAGGATAAAATAGGAAAGTGTTTCTCTATTTAATGCTTTGATGACTTGCCTTGGTATGTGCTATGTGTAGGTTAGGAATGAATGAGGATTGATATTATATTTATGCAAATCCTTCTGAAGAATATCTCACATAAAATAACTTAGGCTGACTAATAGAATATTTTTCATTTTAAAATGAGATGAATTTAGGGTACTAGACACTTGGATCATAGTAGGACACTTGAATCAACACAAGTGTCTAATTGGGATGTTAGTATTCAGGGAGCAAGAAAACTTGCACAAGATCAAAACTTGTAGTAGTATAAGATAAGCATGTTTTAAGCATTCTAGGCAAGATAAAATACTTGGGTCATCAACATAATATTTTTTAGATTAAGAGATAGAATAAGGGGTATAATAGAGAGTAGATGTGAGACTTAAAAAAGTGGGAAAGGTCAATAATAAGAAGAAAAACTAAGGTTTGAATGTTCTAAGTGTAAAATACTGGGGTGATATATAATTAATAAATAGTGCCTACATTTCCCCCCTCCTTAATCTAATGTTTAAATTTATGGTTTATTGGAAAAGAATGCATACCTGGGTATCTATAACTCACCTTGTTTTTTCTTGAATCCAAATTGTGTGCTTTACTAAATAACCTACAACCAAGATCATGTTACATTATATAATAAGTGCATATAATCTAAAATTGGAAGTATTTGAAATGATTGAAATTGAAATAAAAAGGTTTAGGAGTATACTTGTGTAATAATACAACTTCCTTGCCTATTAATTTGATCTAAAAGATGTATCATTATGAATAATTGAAACTGAGACTAGGAAAAATATCTAAATCTATAAAGTGCATATGTCTAAGGAGAGAGAGAGAGAGAGAGAGAGAGAGAGAGAGAGAGAGAGAGAGAGAGAGAGAGAGAGAGAGAGAGAGAGAGAGAGAGAGAGAGAGAGAGAGAGAGAGAGAGGACTACACATGCCCCCAACCTTAGAAAAAGGGTGGATTTCCATATGGCAGTTGAGACTATATCAAATTTGCAACCTAATCATACTTATAACCTAGTGAGTGTCAGTGCACCAAGTCAACTCACACTATAAAAATGGTGAGACTAGATGATACAATCAAGTCCAACTCATAAACATGGTAAGATTAAGTGATTTTATTACCTCAACCATACCAAAAGGTGAACCAAATACTACATTAGATTGGCTCAATATAGTCTATAAAATTTAAACTTGGTGGGTGATGATAGTCAATGAAAGGGTTTTGAATCTTTTTTTTTTTTTTACAATATTAGGTGCACATTTCATAGCATATATACCTTAGATATGTCTCATGCTGAAACTTTGTATGACAATGGTGTCAATGTATAATATTCTACCAAAAATGTGTATCTTAATCATATAACTATGTGTTTTGGCCAATTCATAAATTTGAACAAGTGTGAGTGACATGTTACCAAAACATACCCCCCAATATATATGGAAAAATATTAAAGTTGATGTAAGTGCTAATTTAAACAAGGGTTTAGAGAGTAAAAACTCACATATGTTTATCTACCAAAAACTCACCACAATTTGTATAAGTATTAAATAAGGTGTTTTATAAATGATCCCATAATTCTTAGCCTTTGAAGATAACCATATAAGGAGATATAAAAGTTTTATAGGTCTGCAAACTTGCAAACAACTCTAAAATAGGATTTTATCTCTGTGAATAAGTGTTATGTTATAAATATCCATATAAGAGTCTATAAAATCACTAGGGAGTTAATATATAACACAACTAAGGTCTTAAAAGTAATTTCAATAATCAAAATCATGTAGAAGAAGATATATTTTTGTTTTTTAGTCTATAAGTCCAAGAAAGAGACTTAGTGAAAACCTTGTTTTCATCCTTATTGCTAGAGTCAAGCTCTATAAAAGATATAAGCATAATTATTGGGTGTGAAAAAATCATTAATTTTTCAATAATCCCTTGGAATACATGAATTTATTCGTAAAATTCTTCATTGGGTGTAGAAATGAGTGAAAGAATAAGTTGTAGTCTTAGAGACAAGGCCTTCAATTTAAAGAATCCAAAACATGAATATCTTATAAATGAGTTATTGAAATTTAATGAAACTTTGATGAGTGATACGAAATGATGTTGGTGAATTTTTAAAGAAGATATCCTATCATTTTGAGTCTCATAGGAGAATATATCATCAAAATAAAGTATGCATACCTATGTTTTAAGATCCAAAATTTTGCTTTTGTGTTTCAATCAAAAAGACCCTATTGAGTCAAGCATATGAGTCTATAATGATCTATTTTCAGATTTGGATAATATTTTAGAGATTATAAATAAACTTTCAATAACTCTAGTAAAGAATTAGGTGTTTGAATATGCATAAGAAAATTCAATTAATAAGGCCACTAGTGATATAAAGGAAAAGATAGTCCAATTAGTAAATTAAATACCAATAGAGTGACAAAAGAGGACATAGAATAAGGATAAAAAGCCTAAATGATACCTATAATAGGTCTACTTGCATCATAATCATATGTCAAAGGTGGAGGTTTCATATTTTACACATAGTGTACTTCTAAAGTATGCCTAGTCCTTTTGTCTCATGTTTTGGAAATGGGTCATTAAATATTTTCATTTTTTATTCCCATTATTATATGATATAGATTCCTCTACAGAGGTACCAAATTTGATAATCTAGTCATTGATAAGGTATAATATCTTATATATCAATTTGAAGCATTTTTCATACAATGTCATATAATCTAATGATAGTCACAACATGCATTAAAATCATAGTTTTGAGTTATAGGTGTGTTTGGATATATATCTTATGGATTAAAATGTGTGATAAGATTGAATTCCATTAACTTATTTAGAAATACATAAGAAGGTGATACTAATATAAAAAATTACCTCTTCAGTGGACCTACCAATTGTAGTTGGTTTGTAGGTTACGATAATACATTAAATGTAATCCTTGTCTCATTCCTATTATCATATAATTTAACCTTATAGTTTTTTAATCAAAACTTTGGGTTGAAGTAACTATAAGATTATATGTATACTTGAGTTTGTTTAAATAGATGACATTAACTTCTCTATCCCTTATTGTATGGCATACCTCATTGAAGGATTTGAATCTCTTGAATATAATTGAATCATGGAGTGTTGAAAGAAAGATTAGGTTGAACATGTATTTTAATTCATTTATTTCCATAACATTAGTCATCTTGAATAGAATAGTCATGTACAAAATTACATAATAATTGATTTCTTCTTTGGACCTTTTATTGAGTTTATTAATTTTTGCATCAGATATTATATCATCAATGTGGATGGAAAAATGTACTATAAATTATTATGCCAATGGGTTAAATTATCTTATTAGTTATAGGAGGAGATCATATAAAAATCATAAACCATAGTCCTTAAGACTTCTCATAGATAACTTAGAAAATAATTTTTCATTGTGAGCATAGTCAAACCTTGTTGCACACAAGGATTTAATGTGTTGCTCTAGGTCACCTTTATATTCATATAGGATATTATTCTGATCTAAAAAGATTGTTGGTAAAGGATAATTTTCTATCTTGGGGGATAATGGGTCAAGCAATAATGTGTATGAAACTATGGAATGAATATCACTATATGCACATTGGTCTAGCTACAACAGCTTCAAATGTAAAATTGTAACAATATGCTCAAAGGAACATGCATAGTCATCATGGGAGGGATAAATGTTTCCTTGTAGGAATATTTATATAGATTTATTTCAAACCTTATACTATCCCCAAACCTTGGGTGGATGTAATATATATCACTAGAGGTGTACTCATAGGGATAAGTCATATACTAGAAGTGTGAATATCACAACATTCATGATAAATCCATCAATAAATGAATATTATGTTTGTATAATCCATATTATGAAGAATAAAGGTCATGCATGCCCTTTTCCATCAACTGGCAGTGGGAAATGTTGGTGATGGAACATGCATAGTCATCATGGGAGGGATAAATGTTTCCTTGTAGGAATATTTATATAGATTTATTTCAAACCTTATACTATCCCCAAACCTTGGGTGGATGTAATATATATCACTAGAGGTGTACTCATAGGGATAAGTCATATACTAGAAGTGTGAATATCACAACATTCATGATAAATCCATCAATAAATGAATATTATGTATTGTATAATCCATATTATGAGGAATAAAGGTCATGCATGCCCTTTTCCATCAACTGGTAGAAAAATACAACTCAAATTGCATGTTGCAAAAAATAGATTGGAGGATGGATTGGGATTGTTAATTGTTACTCATAGGATTAGATTTGATAATTTTTACCCATTTGTTTACATAATTGATCTAGACAAGATACACTATTTATGTAAAATAATATGAATGGAGTACCTTCTTTCTTGATATTAACCAAAATTATTCATTCATTATGTCCATGAATGATGTGTATTGGAATTAGAAAATATAATGCCTTCAAATAAAACCTTAATGATGAACTATGAAACCCTACAATGATGAAACATATGGTTTGACATGGTTTAATACATTTATAAATTCACCAAAATTTTATACCCTAATTTGGTTTTACAACCCTAATAGGCTCTAAACTAATAACTGATATATTAAGATATAACATTAAAACATACCTCTAAATGTAAAGTATATAAACTAATAACAATGATTTGATAAGTGGCATATGATAAATACATTAATTAAAATAAAGAGAAGATTACTTATCTTTCATGGTTGACTGTCTAACTGTGACTGTATTCTAGAAGTGTAAGTCAGACTAAAATAGGCATGTGATTCATCTAGCTCAAGATATATAATTCTCTCATCGTAGGGTTAGTTCCACTGATATGGGTCAGTATCAATTCTCGATATGACCTGTGTTGTTCATTAATAACCTATGTAGAAATGAGGGACTATAAACATATGGTCACCTTCAACTATATTTTTAAGTTCTATATGTGGAGATATGTACAAATCTAAACTAGCCTACATCACCTTAAAACCCTAGGTGTGCTTATAAGGCCTAGAAACCTATAAAAATTGAGAATGTGTAATGGCCTACGCTGACCCCAATCACTAATGTTTGATAATTAACCAATACCTACATATCTAATATGCCAAAGAGGGAAATAAATCAAATGTAGTTCACCTACCTAATGTGATTATGAAATTATTCCCCTTAAATATTTGTATGTAGTTAATAAAATATTCAGCTTTGATACTTGATAATGCTTGCCTTGACATGGATTTAGAATGATTTAGACTTGGCTTGTGACTAACCCTAGTGATATATTCTCAATTTAGGAATAGTAGGGAATATTTTCTCAATATGCAGTAGTGTATAGATACATACCTAATAAGTGTCAAGTCCTTTTTAAATTAGGCCTTGATTTATATATATATATGAGTCTGATTGGATAATTTATTACACCACTGACACACTAAGGAGAAGGGTTGACTATAAGGAAAATATTGATTTTACAAAGTTATCATGTTAGGGAGAGGGTTGATTTTGACCACATTGACTCTGTATTGATTGGTAATGCTAACGAACCCAAGGTGTGTATAGGTGGACTGAACTAAAGGGCTAGAGATATATGTGTAAGATATTTAGCTAGTGTGAAATAGACAATGGCATTCACGTAGGTGTGTAATAATAGAATGGAAGGGTCAAACTCACAAAATAACATGCAAATATTAAATAATAGCATATTTGGACCATGTTTGTGAGCTCAAGTCATGCATGATAAATGTGTGTCATTATTTTCATTGTCAAGTAATTAATACCATATTAAAATTTATATCAATTAAAATACATATTATATATATAAAATTTAAATCAAAAAATTATTATTTTTATAAATTTAATATAAATGAAAATACATATTGCTGATAATGTAAGCAATATGCAATTTAATTTATATTAAATTTATAAAAGTAATAATTTTTTTGATTTAAATTTTATATATAATTTAAATCAAATAATTATTACTTTTATAAATTTAATATAAATTAAAATTTATATAATTTTTTGATTTAAATTATATATATAATTTAAATCAAAAAATTATTACTTTTATAAATTTAATATAAATTAAAATTTATATTAATTAAAATACATATTATTACTTTTATAAATTTAATATAAATTAAAATTTATATCAATTAAATTACATATTGCTTACATTATCAGCGTGTAGCTCTTGTATGGGTGTTTTTGTTTTTAAGGAGTGCTATTTACTCATAATTAACACAACAATAGCGTTTGAACTTTTCCTTTGGCACATGTACCATCATGTTGACTATATCGTACCTTTCTAGAAGTGATGTAAAGAGAGATTGTGCTCTCATTACAATAAAGGAAAGGAGTGTCATTTTCCATGTGTTTGTAGTTGGAACGGTATATATAAAAGCAATATATTATTGATTTTTTAAATAAAGTAGTACTCACTTTCACAACTAAAATTTTAATTTAAATCAAACAATTGATCAATTAAATAATGTCAGACATTGACCATAAAATTTAATTTAAATCAAACAATTGATCAATTAAATAATGTCAGACATTGACCATAAAACATAATCCTTAAATAATGGTAGTATTCAATATTTTTTTAAATTTAAATTCCGTTCATATACAGGCTTAACTTATGCAGTGGCTCTGCTGTAAAGAAAATTTGCAACGCACTCTTCAAAATCCATGTTTTGTGGATGAATATGCGACATGGTTAATATTAGTTGACTTATTATCACATTTCATAGAAAATTAGCTTTTAATTTCCTCTCTAATTAGTAGATGTACCAGCATTCAAAGCAAAGAACGTTTCAAATTGAAGGAAGAATAACAATGTTAATGTAATTGTAAACGTACAGATTCTCGTTCCTGCTTATTGTACAGAGATTTTGATTAACTGAGATCTATTCTTCTAATAGTTTAACTAATAGAATAATGGTTACAATGCATGAACAACTCTTTCTTTGGACATCCTTCCCCCATAACAACCCAGTAATACCTTGAATGTTTTCTACCAGGTTATGCTCACTGCACAATGTATACATAGCCTTCTTTAACATTCTCCAAATTCTAATCTGTATTATTAAAGGGTCCTGTGCTTGTATCACACTTCACTATTCCTTTTTTATATAGACATATTTTCCTCCATAACAACCCAGCTAAACCCAGCATGTTTTGACATAGCGTTCTTAACATTCTCCAAATTGCAATCTGCATTCTTAAGGTTTTGTGTGTTCATGCCACATTTCACTATTCCCGAATTTTAATCTATAATAATGGGGTTCCTGTGCTCATAATGCAGTTCCCCTTACTGTAGCTTTGGTTGCTTTCTATTTCCTACCCTCCTATTTGACTTGGGCCACAAATAATAGTTTCTTCACACCGTACTATAACTTTGGTCGCTTTCTACATTGTATACTTTTTTGTCCTGGGCTGCAAATAATAGCTTCTTCAAACCGTACTATAGCTTTGGTCACTTTCTACATTGTATACCATTTTTAATATCCTCTCGGATCACACTGAATAATTCGTTATAGAAATAAGAAAAAAAAATCATAAATAATTTCCTCTGAAAAAATTAAAATAAAAAATTTCCGATCAACATTTGTGGTTGCATTCAATAATCTATCCGAAATTTCAAAAAAAAATCAGTAAATAATTTTTTTCTAAAAAGAATAATAGAAAAACATAATGTTTTGATCGACTTTTGGGATCACACTCTAATAATCCATCATAGAAATAAAAAAGAAAAACAAATCATGATGGGATCCAATAACGAATACGATATGTACGGATTAGATCTAGAGTGCTAAGATTTGTTACAAGTTCAAACGAAAGCCGCTTACCATAATCATTGCCATTAAGAAAGTAAAGAACTACTAAATACACCATATTTATATTAAAATTCGTTAAAATCGAACTATATACTGTTACACACGAGCAACAAAAGGGTTCCCCTGTGATCAGAAATCATTGATGCGATCGACTGCAGGCTGACAAAACGCTGCTACTTGGCCATAGTATTCTGTAAAGATTGTACAAAATCCTACTGTTCTGGGATGGCCTCTTCATTCAGATCAAAACTCCTCACACGCATATATTTAGCACTTCCAAGATCTGTTTTCTTGGATACCACTAGAAATGAAATACCTGTGTAAAAGGACCATCTTTCCAGGGCATGTCAGAAAAATCCTCCCATTGGAATTTGGGATTCCATGGACATTTAACTTTGATAACAATACCACCCGCATCTTCAGCCGTAGATTTCTCTCCTTCAGAGTTGTAATTCACACATTTCCGCTTAAAATGGTTGTTCATTGCATGGATTTTCTCAACCAAAACCAAAATTTCTTGGAACCTATCTCCATTGCCATCTGTTGGACTACGAGACCTCTCTTTTGCTCCATCGCAATCTTGGTCCTTGTGCTTCGGACAACAATGTAACTTCTTCTTTAATCGCTGACAATCCATGATAAGATGAAACGAAACCCTTTTTTAAAAAATGGGAACGGGAATGCTACAAAATCATAAAAAACTATAGTTAAGTGCTACAAAATCGGGAATGATGACAGATAACATCTAAATGTAAAGGGTTACACCCTGGTTGCCAAATTCCAGATTCCCGCCAGCTTTATCGTACAAAATATGTATTTTTTCACTTACAATGACGTTACTTATACGCACAGGACGTAACCATGTGATCAACGCAAGAAAATGAGCGAGCGATGTCATATCTGCAACTATTTTATTATTCTTTTCCCTCTAATCTGACATCCAGCCTACACGTCCACCATGAAAGATGTCATCCTTCATACGTTAGCAGTCGCGTCACATTTGGACAAACGTACACGCTTGATTGGTTTATTTTGTTTTAATTTGAGCAATATTTTTTAATGAGCCTTTCTCTTTTTAGTGTTCGGTAGTGATTTAGGATGGGGTTTAAATGAAGGTGTTTGGGTTCCTATTTTTATTACAATATTTAGTTTAAAGAGTAGAAATGATTCAATTATATAAAGAAAATGAATTTTTGTGAGTTCTTTTTTCCATGATATAAATTATTTTGATTATATTCTAGTTTTTTATAAAACAATATTTAAAAATGTTATATTTCTATTTGTATGAAAAACTTATATTTATTTATTTATTTATAAAGTTATAGTTGGCATTCCCGTTAACCACTTCTATTTCTAATGTATTAGCGAAGCCAATACAATGTATTGTTACATTTAATCATAATTTCACTGCATTGGTCAGGTTGATATAGTCTAATATTAATATAGATCTGTACATCCAACTACATTGTGCAGGTTAACACTGTTGGCTCAGCGTGCCTCAACTATATTGGAAGTGTGGAGAACACATGTTTGGATACCTAATTAAATTTAGTTCAGTTTAGTTCTATTTTCAACTACCCTGTTTCAAAATTCAACCACGCCTTCATAACCCTGTCTATGTCACAAAGGCTTTGAGTAATGGGGTCCAATAGAGGAACTTTCGAAGTTTCACTCTTAAATTTTGTTCCTTGAGCTCATGAGGACTTTTCCTTGTCATATAAACAAACATATGTAACTATTATTGGAAATGAAAATTCCTCAAACACCACCTGTGTGACAAAAAGCTACCTTGCCTAGGTCTGACGATAGCATTTTATAGATATGCAATGAAATGTTCATCCACATGGATAAATCCATAGACACCTATCTCTTATTAAAATTTCCTATAACATCTTTGATCCTTAAATAAATCTTACTTCATGAAAACGATTGACCCTATTTTGTTCTATAGTGTCAAAGTAGGTAATATTCAAATCAAACAAACCTTTATAGACAAAGGCTCTAACACTTACATCACCTCCTTGTAATTCATCAAAACATTAGGATATTCAAAATGTAATCTTAGGTCTACCCAAGACACGTGCCAAGGATATTATCAAAGACATATACATCCAATAGGATATATTTGGATCCCCATCATGGGATTATCTATCATGTTGAGGGTTAGGATTACGATCTTCAGCTTTATTTGATCATACAACAACCTACTCTGCTACCCTTGGACTCATCATATAAGGCCAGTTCCCTCTTATCCATGTAAATCCGTCAAATTTATTTATGAGGGTTATATTTATAAGATCCCAGGTGATACTAATCCTTGAAATTTCAAACAATTCTAGGATCATGATGTCTTTAATGTAATATCGATTTTATTTCAATTCTCTTCATTGATGAGTTTGTGATTAATCTAGAGAAACCTTTGTAGTTTTTTCATAAGTCAATTTAGTAGTATTATCAAGTAACCCATTTGATATTAAGATTAGTTCATCTTTTAGTTGTTGTAAGCATAGTGGGGCTTCTAAGATTTTTTTCTTAAATGTAATGATCACAAATATAGATTAAATTATTGTTCAATGAATTTTTAGGCATATAAATTCTTATAAACAATGAGTGGTTGATGTACATAAGAGTGAATTTGTGGCTTGTAATTTTAAAATTTAAAACTGAATTCTCCTATTTAAAATTTTAATTGGTAGAGATTGGATAAAGTTTGATCAATATCAATATACTCTTTGATATGACTTAGACTTCACATATTTTTAAAGAAAGTGGAAAATTGTTTTGATATTTGACATTTTGCTTTTCATTTTTTTCAAATGATATATTAATAATCTTAGCCTTAAGTAACATATGTTATTTTGTGTGAGTTTAAGTTTGAAATTAAAAATCAAATATTAACTTGACGTTAAAATTGAAGTATGACCTTGATCCTGATAACAAATTTTTTTAACTCTAATTTGAATTTGAATTTAAATCCTACATTCAATAATGAAAACCCACATACAACCTTAATTCTATTTACCAACTTTATTTGAATTATACCTATTCATTCTATATTAGTTTTTAATCTACTAAAAATCCATCATTATAAAAACTGTAATTCGTTCTCAAATTTGTATTCAATACATTAGAATATTATTTAACATTAAGATATAACCTATACCTATGAGCATATAAACCTAGATTTTATAAGACATTTCTAAAAGCTAAATTAATCCGAATGACTTAATGCCTAAACATACTACTATGAACTATGACTTGACAATATGACTATTCATTAAAATACTCATTTGGGTGAAGGCCTTCCGCATATCCTTATTGCCAAATAATAATAATTTATAGTTTACTTTAGAACCTTTCATGGTATATGTTACAATGTTGTAAAGTGGCTTATTAAATCAATAGCTTCCTTGCTAAAGTAGTTATGCATGTTTTGAATGTCTATAAAATATCAACCTCGGGATTTTGGTGTGGGTCATGGACCTGACCTATTATTAAATGAAGGCTAAAGTATTTTATTTGATCATCGTTTTAGATGTAAACTTGGACCCAACAGATTATATCTTGGAGAAATAAAATAAAATAGAAATCTGCAGCAGGGAAGAAATCATAGCGTTTTGACGAGTTGGACTGGTCGATTTGGTCAACAAAGCCTTGATGGAGGTCTGTTTCAATCAATATCATGGGATATGCATGATAATTGCAATGGAGATCTGGAGGCTTCGCATGTGAAACTTGATTGGACTGGGTGTGCTTTGGATAAATGGCATCTTCCTTTAAAACGCTGCAAGGACTAGGTTCTAAACATGTGTCTTGTCCCACCTGTGAACTCCCAATCATTCTAAGAAAGAGCATTAGATAGATAATTTTTTAATTGAATTTTAGATGTGGAATATGATTGTATATTTTCAATGCACATAGATGAACTATGACTAATTGGTAAATATAGTTTTATTTCTATTTTGAATATACGTTTTGGGCCTTGTATATATTTATATATGTGTATATAAATGATAAGTGCAATGAATTAATGGATTAAAAAAAAAATGTGGTTTTTAAGTGGATATTTTTTTAAAAAATAGAAAAACTTCAATTTGTATAGATTATTTGAGATAGTTATATTTAAGAATTTGAAAATGATAGAAGAATATGAATTATAGAATTTCAAATCTAATTTCTAAATTTTTATTATTTTTAAAAAAATGTTTATAAGTAAATCAAACATCTGTAATTTGGAAAGGAAGTCTTGTTTAAAAAAATAGTAGATAGTTTGTTGTACACGTCCTCATTTTCTAACATTGTTTAGTATTTTTTAGAGCCCTTTGGTTAAAAGTTAGAAAAAATCATCTTGTTTGCAACAAATATATAAAAATGTTTATTTATTTATTTTTATAATTTTATAAATAAATAGACCTTGAAAATGATATAAAAAAATGGACAACCAACCATTCCCCCTCCCCACTCTTCCCTGCGCTAACTACCTCAAAAAAATCACAAACTAGTTTATGTTTAAATATGTATAAAATTAGTCCTAGTTTGTAACTATATAAATTTTTTTGGTACTTTGGTGAATGAAACAAAAGATGCATAAATAAATATAGACATACATTTCATTTTAGTCATATAGCGACATAAAAATAAATAGAAATCAATATAGATAAAAACCTCAAAATAGTGAAAAAAAATTATATATATATATGGAAAAATGAGTGTGTGTGAAATCATAGTCATGGTTTCATGAATATATGGATAAAATTCATAGTGTTTATCATATCTGAATTTAATTTTTGTTATTTTCAGGCAAATAAATGGATTTGATTGTGTAGGTCTAAAGTTTATGTTTGGATATCTGAAGTTAAATAATTTTTGTGCTATAATACATGTGAAAAAAAACATGTAGGTGCTATGATGTGCACACGAAGAAGCACATATGTGTTACTAAAAGTATTCACCAAAAGGTAGTGGGGGGGGGGGGGGGGGGGGGGGGGGAAGGCGGGGGGGTTTACTAAAATAAATTATAAGTATAATAATTTAAATTTATTGTAGTAAATATAATAAATTAGGTTCACTATACATATTATACAATTAGTTTCATATTTCCATGAATTATGATTTAGAAGATAGTATTCAAAATCTAATTTAGTCAGTACTTGTCATTTTTCAGGATTTTAGTATTAAACATAGGGATTTCAGAACATAACTTTTGAAACTAATATCCACTTTGGGCACATATTTTTAAATTTTGGGATCTTTAGATTTATTTCTGACATTTCTCAAAGTTCTAGATTTATCAAAATTAAAATTTTAAAACCAACACACACCCAACCATCTCTTTATGACAATTTTACTTATAATTAAGTCCATTATAGGACAAAAGTGACACAAGGACACCAAATTCATTTGACTAGGGTAAATGGGAAAAGCTTTTGGACACGTTTATGTGTAGTAACTCCAATTCAATTTTAATTCATGTTAAATTGGTGTGCATGAGAAAATGTAGGTTACATTGGTAACCCTTTCACACCTAACCACCCTTTTTATTTTAATTTTAATTATGATGAGTTCCCTTATAGGTGAAAAGTGACATAAAAAAAACCATATCCACTTATGACCAAGGTAAAGGAAAATATGTTTAGGCATATTTGTGAATGATCACCCTGTTTATCTTTAAATTCACCCTTAAAAGTGTGAATGTAGAAACATAAGTCACATTATTATCCTTGCACATCCAACCATCAATTTATGTTGATTTTACTTGTTATTGGTCCTATTATAGGCTGAAAACACGATATATGCATTTGTAACCATGGAAATGCAAATAATTTTGAGCACATGTATGTGCAATCACCTTAATTCATTTTTAATTCAAAGAACGTGGTGTGATGGGGGAAACATATGTCACATTGGTGACTCGTACACACCAAACAACCACTTTATACCATTTCCACTTGTGATTAGAAGGATTATAAGATAAAAGCAACACAAAACCACCATAACTATTTGTGATGAGGTAAAATGCAAACAATTTAGGGAACATAGATGCATGATCAACCCAATTCTCTTTGAATTGAGGCCACATTGGTGGGAGTGGGATAATGTGTGTCCCTCTTTGGTAATCAAAATACACCCAACCACTCCTTTATTTCATTTTACTTATGAATAGATCCATTATAAGTTTAAAGTAACATAACAACACCATATATATGTGGTAAGGGAAAATACAAATAATTTTGGGCACATTTTTACATGATAACCCAAACTCACTTCAAATCTAGGCCAATGTGGTCTAACTGGCAAAATTGAGGCTTCATAGGTGGCGTGCACGCACCCAAACACCCCTTTATGATAATTTAACATCTTATTAGGTCCCTTATATGCCAAAAATGACACACCAATCACTTATGACTAAAAGAAATGAGGACAATTTGGGAAACATATATGTATGATCACAATAATTCACTTTCAATTCAAGTCAAAGTGGTGTTAATGGGGTAATGAAGGTTTTCGTTTTGTGTGTGTGAGTCATCGTTGCAACCTATGTTACCCTAAACACACAACTTTTGACTAAATTCAAAGTGATAGGGGTGATCATCCACAAAATATTCCCAAAATTATTCATATTTTTCCTTGTCACATGTACATATGGTGTTCTTATCTTGTGGCATAAAAAGGATAAAATCATGAGTGAAATTAGCATAAATGGATGGTTGGGTGTGTGCAAGTCACCAAATTAACTTACATTTCTCCAATTAGTCAAAATTTTAATGATTCTAAGTGAATTGAGGTAATCCTACATAAATGTGCTCAAAATTATCCACATTTTCCCTAATTATAAGAGAATATAGTGTTTGTTTGTCACTTTTGGCCTATAAGGGACATAATTGTAAGTAAAATAAGGATAAAACGACATGCCCTAGTCACCAATGTGAATTAATTTTCCCCAATAACACCACTTTGGCATGAATCTCAAGTGAACTGGGGTGATCATGGATTAATGTGCTCCAAATTGTCTACATTTTTCCTAGTCATAAATAGACATGGTGGTGTTGTGTTTCTTTTTATATTATTATAATTTTTGGATATATTTCATCCAAGGCATGAACTATGGTCTATGCTTGGATTTCAAGATTAAAAATGTGATATTTTAAAAATGAAGTATATCATTATTTGATCTACATTCAAGGATAAAATAACCCTTTTTCTATGATACCTCTCTCTCATCAAAACTCTCTTTTAAAATGGATAAGATCTCTAAAAAATCATAGTAAATGGTTTTTGAACATGCGTTTATATAATATTTTTATAAGTGCCACATGTCAATATAGATTCATTAAATCTCTCATAAGCCAACATGTGTCCCCAAGGGTTACTTGTTTCTCATATAAGCATGGATGAACAACATGTGTCCCCAAGGGTTACTTGTTTCTCACATAAGAATGGGTGAATAACATGTTCCCTTATAATAATTTTTACAAGAATATTGGAGTTAAAGAATTATTCTATGAAAATTTGAGCTACACTAACTAATTTGTACACCAAATTTTCTTGGATCAATTCTTTTCATTATGCACACACAAATCATAAATTCCCCATGTGACTCTACTTCCTGTAGTGCTTATGATAGAATGTTTTTGTCTAGTGGCTACACAAGGTGTTGTTCATTATTTGTGCTAACTTATGTGGCCAAAATATTCTCATAACTTCACAACACATGAGTAGTCTATGTGACCCTATTTAATTAAAACTCTAAAAAAAGAGCTAGATATGAGTAAATCCACCCAACCTTTATGTGATTGAATTCTTCCCTTTTGCACATGTAGAATTATGGGCCATTTAGTGATAAAAAACATTGTGCACCTTCGGCATGTGAAAATTTTGGATCTTTATTTTCAAAGATAGAGTTAGGCGATGCAATATTTCTCTTTACCAAAGTTTCTCCTACATTAGACACCCTATGTGGTTGAAAAATGTGATCTCTTACTTACAAGTTAAAATATTCAAGAGTATAGACACAATGACCAAAATCAACAAGATCCACCATTCGATTCCTCTATTTCATGATTCCTATAATCCAAAAAATATTTCTTATATTTAATCACACATGTTTGATCAATTGAATAATTTATAGTCCAAAATGGACTTTATTTTCTTTGTATCTTTCTCTAGTAATTGCACTTTAAAATTAGGTAAATGAGATTTTGATTCATCATCCTTATAACTATTTTTACATTCATGATAATCAGACAATTCATCCAAATTGAATATGGTATATATTTCCATGTATTATGGAAAATTGATCTTATATGCATTGACTTAAAATCTATGCAACAATTGGCATGGACCTATCTTCTTTCATTTCATCTTGTTGTATGTTTAGTGAGGAAACCTCTACTTATGTAAATGAGCTATTACTAAATGTCTGAGTTTAAAATCTTTATTTATGTGTGATTCGTTTATGCATTATTTATACTTCCACCTTCTCTGATTCAACTTTGTTCTTACCTCTTGGTGTATATTGTGGATATATTTCATAGTCTTCATCTTCTCTACTCCTTCTATGTGCCCCATATATTTTATTAAGATTTATAAATCCTCTTTGGTTACTCACATGAAAAATATAGAATGGTGTATTCTTAGTTCTCTTATTCACTTAATGGCTATATGTAATTTCTAGTTGTACCAAATCCATATCCCATTTCATTTATTTAAATTAAACTAAACATATAAATAATTATCTAATCATTTGGGTCACCACATTAGCTTTCTCATTAGTTTGAGAATTTTATTCCCAACTTTTCCGACAAGGTGTGCTAAAATTTTCACATTAAACTTGTATCATAATCTGACACTATATTGTGTAGAAACCCATGCAACCTCACCTTTTCTATTAAGAAAGAACTAGAAATTCTCCTCACATCACGTGTCCATTTACATTCTATCAAATGTGGGTTTTTATTAGAATTTATACACCACTATAAATTTGGAAACATTCCCCTTTTGTGTTCTTGGAAATCTTATAATTAATTACATTCTAAATTCATCCAATGTGATGAGCCCATAAAATTTCTCATCATATCCATAAAATAACATCTTTTTTATTCCATAGGAAGTGGATCTAGTTTATGAACTTATGATTTATTTAAAATTAATAGTAAGTATATATCATGGTTATGTCTTTAGAATTCCTTGTTATCTATTACTAATAGTTATCTAGGAAAAAACTATCAATAAGTGCATACACATTTCATACTAAGCTAAGAATAATTAAAATAATGAAGATTAACCATTCAAAAATAATGTTGGAGTAGTGTCAGAGTCTTCTACAATGGATCCAACATTCTCATCAAGTTATAGGCTTACTATAGACTCTCACAAGGTTACTACAGAAGCTATGAATTACATCATAAACTCTTACAGACTTGTTACAACAACTATGGATTACAAAAAGATTGTTACAGTAACTATAGATTACAATAGGCTTGTTACAATAGCTATAGATTACAAGTTTGTTACAGTAGCTAAAGATTCAACAGAGTTGCTATGAACTAGTGATGGATTACATCAGATCAGCAAAAGATTATATCATATCACCTATAGATTACAGTGTTAGCTATGGATTTAAATAGACTTACTATAGATTTCAATAGGCTTGCTACAAATTTCAATAGGTTGCTATAGATTTCAATAGAATTACTATGAACTTCAACAAAACTACTATAGATATATTTATAAATTATTTATAAATGTATTTTAATGTTCCAACTATCATGAAAAATGATTTTCATTTGGATTCTTTCTATATATAAATTTCCATTTATAGACTTTCCATTATAGATTATATTTGAATATAAACTTATGTAATTTGATTTTAATAAATAGCTTTCTCCATATTAGGTGGAGATCAAGATTATGCTATAATATATTTTATTATTAGAATGCATATCTCTCTCCACATTTTATGGATATTGAGATCAAATAAAGTATCTCATTTGTTACTACCAATAAAATGTTGGTTGGAAACATGAAATTATAAATTCAACCTTCCACACCCAAATGAATAATCAATCAGTACACTTTTATTTCTATTATTCTAAGTACCTTATTCTAAAACTTATGTTCTAAGTTAAATCCTCTTCTAAATAATGAGCTGGCGACTCATTATAAGGAAGATGAATCAATATATTTATATTTATTTCTTTATTCTTTAATTATCCCATTTTCTATAAATTATTATTTTATTTCTTTTATTGCTGTAAACATTCCATTTTATATAATTTTTGTGAACCTACAAGTATTTTAATTTGTTATCATTTATTTTTAATTTAGTAATTTACCTTCTGGAAGTGTGCTTTAATTTTTGTAAGTGTGATTTACTTTATACAAGCATGATTTGATTTTTTCAAGTGTGATTTTCAATTCCTACAAGTGTGAAGTGTGATAGAAGAAACCACTTTCCAAATATCTCTTTCTCCTATTACATATAGCCTTTGGAAACTAGCCCTAGATTGAAATTATTAAACGAAGGGGATTAACGATCCCCTTCACAATGGTTTCTATAAAATAGTAATTTTTTACACAACCTTTATTTCCGACTCTTCCTATTTTTCAAGTGATAAACTCTACACTTTTACACACATGTGCCCTTCCTCATTTAATACTAGCCTCCCATGAATTGTGCTAAAGTCATTCTATCACTCCCAAAATGACCTACTAAATATCCACTATGATTTCATTATTATCAAATTATCATGCATTTATGCCCTTGGTATACAAAATTACACTCTTCTAAACAACATTTCATCCTCCACAAAATAATTTGTTCAAGATGTCTTATCCGAACATGTTGGTTTTGTACATGCCTCTTAATCATCAAAATTATATTTGTCTTTTGTATATAAACCCTTTATAGAGTAAAATGACATTAAATCCACTCATATCTCATTCAACATGATAATCTTATTGTTAAATGCATTACCAACCATTTAGTCCCCTCCCCTTCTTATGCTTCACCATAAATTAGTAACTTTTTAGTAAATCCAAGCGCTTCATATGTAACTAATTCAACTTTCAGTGGATATTGCTAAACTATATCACCTATTTTTATATGTAAAACACATTTTTTTTAGAAATAAGTATTACCTACACTTATTTAACACTTGTACAATAACATAAAACTCTTGGCCATAAACAGAATATTTCCTCCTTATGTTTTTCAAGATATTATTTAAGTAAGCTTCAGTCATAACTTCTTGGATCAAATTTAATCCAATCACAATGCCATTAGTGTCAAAATCCACCTGGAATACTCTGTTAAATCTGATAGCTCAAATACTTGCTAATTGGTTGCTTTCATTTTCAATTCTTAAAAATGGTGCTCATCTTCTATTATCCATAAAAAAGTTGTCATCTCCTTTCAATAGTTTCATTAATGCTTCACACATCCCACTAAATTTTATAATTAACATCCTTCAAAAAATCACTAAAACATGAAAAATCATTCTTCAATTAAGTTCCTTAGTGATTGCCACTCAAAAATGGCATGCATGTTTTCTATAAGCATCTTCAAATTTTTTTGGGATATTAAAAATTCCAAGTGCATGAGATATTTATTTATAAATATATGCTTATTCACATTTATTATTAAATTATCTTTGCACAACCTATGAAACACATTCTACATATATGCTAAGTGTTTCTCCTTTGTATTGCTAAACACTAGGATGGATAATCCAAATCTACAATAACAAATATGCCTACTAATAACCTCAACACTTCATTCATGAGCCTCTTGGATGTTCTTTTTGTGTTTTTCAATCCAAATTCCATTCCTAAAACCCTTCCTTCATCTTAAATGTAAATTTATACTCATCTCCTTCCTTGATTCTTATCTAGTGACATCTAATATTCAGTTATATCTTTAAGAAATGTTACACTCAAATATACAAGCCAAAAATTATTCCATACATGGTAGTGGAAACCTAGGCTATAACATTATCATGTTAAAGGACATAAATTCTATACATATGTGTCACTCTTCTACTTTATTGAACACCAACACTATAGTACTATGCATAGGCTTAATATTTCCATGATCATTCCTCAATCCTACATCTCATGGACTTTTATTTTCTCTTATTCATTATCCTTAAAAATAAGTCTATATGCAACCTTATTTGCAATACTTTTTCCAAGGATTAGATCCATACAGTGATTGATACCTCATAGGCATAATTATCTTAAGTCTTTACTCAAGTTAATTTTAAAAAAGACATACAACAATGCATTCACTTTGTATGGAATAGATTCTTCAATTTTATTTGTGCCTATGGATTCCTCTTGCATCAACTTTGCCATGAGTGCATACCATGCCTTTTAATTTTCCATCTATTGTAGAATTTTTTTTTTACATAAGCAACATGTGCATGAAAATATTATTGCATCCATAATATTATTTGTGCTTAGATGGACTGAATGTAAACTTATTCCCATCCTTCTCTATGTAGTATATATTCATTCTTCCATCATGAAAATGTTTCTTGTAAAATTACCATGATATCCCTAAGATTACATAACACACATACATTAACATAAAATTGCACAAAAATTTGTCTTTTTATGCACCTATCAGAAACTTTGAAAGGCAATACTCATTCCCTAAAACATGATACCCGATTTGAAACCATGAAAAAATTTAAGGGTTTGGATTTAGTCATTCCCTAAAACATGATGCCCCATTTGAAACCATGAAAATTTTTAAGGGTTTGGATTTTCCACCTTTTTCATGACCTTCAACCTAGTTTGCATGATCTCCATGATTTTCAGATTGTTGATGTCATCAAACTTAAAAATTTTCTCACTATGTATGATCTAGTCAATTATATCTCAAGGATTTAATGTTCTTGATAAACACAGAACATATAATTTTTCCCTAAGCCAAAAAAATTATCTATAATCTTGTGTTGAGCCATGTCCCTGAAAATTGTGCATGACTACGCACCATATTATCCTTATGTATGACCTAAAGAAACAAAGAGTTTGACAAAATGAATTTTTTGTGTTTAACTCCACCTAACCTTTGTGCGACATACTTGTACCTTTTTATGTGTATATATTTATCTGCCATTGTTAGAACATCATTTGCAAAATTAGAGTTGGGTCATGTAATATTTCCCTTCAGTAGGAATGCTCCTACATCACCCTAGTTACCATATTTATAACGGATCATGTGACTCTCCCTTAGTAATCCCTTTTGTCAATCACTCAACACCAACTAACAGACATAATTGGATGGGATGATAATAAAAAAAATTAACCTTAAATTTTACGTTTACTTGATTTGACGTTTATTTGGCCATCATATAGAAGTATTTCATTTTGTAAAGGAGGCAATCAAAAAATCTTGATATCTTAGACATATGGTGGAGAATTATTTTTTAAAAGAAATATCTTCTTCAATCTAATAGAATGGTATAATTAAATTGAAGAAGCATGTCATCAACTAAACTCTCTCCTTATGAAAAAAAAAAAGAAAATGAAAAAAATAATTAATTAATTAATATGATATATCAAACATCAAAGAAATGAGCCTTATAATTATAATAGTAAAGGAACCTTGAGATGGATATGTGCCTGCTTTATTTATTGTTATAATATTCCATATTATTTATAATTTAATTGTATTTATAATCCTTAAAAAATTAATAGTTTAATTATATTTAATTGTGATCCACTCCCTTATTTGTTGTTATAAATAAAGATTAGTTTGGACTTAATATAATGATTAAACATAGTATATCTACCCAACAAGGATGACTTATTTGGAACAGTGCAATGGCTGGCCATATCTTTGACATGTATAAACACAAGCATGTATTATATTTATATATATACATTTTGTATAGTGGATAGAAGGGCAAGCAGAGTCAAGAAGGCACCTCTCCTTTCTCTTTTTTAGTGCAACATTTTATGGAATAGCTTAAATGTTAAAATGTCAAATAGATGTTACTGCCTCCAATGAATGTGATTGTAACCAGTCTTCAATAATTTGAAATGAAGGGGATATAAAAATATACAGGGACAATTTCACAAAAGTTATGAAATGTTGCATCAAAGTAGGGATTCCCAACGCTTCAGAAATAGTGAAGCAAATTTTTCCTACATGTATCAATTGCCAAGATATAATTATTGAGGAAATACGTTTCTATGCTAATGGTGTACAGATTTATGTAAATGGCTAGTTTGGTGGATATCCCCTAATGGTTTCAAACTCCATTGACATTGATATAATAGAAATAGAAAACCCTAAAAACCATAGTGAATTCTCTATGCAGTCTTATTCTCTTCTCATTAGAGTACTATTTTGGGGATCTCAAATCTTTTGGGATGTAAAGATTCAATTTATTAGGCACGGGTTAGATTGGCAAAAAATTCTACAAGATGTTCAATCAAATAGAGCACAGTTGGAATGGCATTGTTTTGATCTGGAGTCAGCTGAGCTTGAAGGGATGTATTATCAACATTTTTATGAAGATGGAGAAGAATCTGAAAGTATTTCTGATTATTTTGATGAGAGTGAAAGTGAATTTCTCGGAGGCCCTCCTTTCACAGCTAGTAGTGCAATAGATAATTTAATAACAAAAACATTAGTTGAGAAGAGAGATTTCTTGTGTTGTATATGTCAAGATATGTTGTTGGCTGGTGAAACAAATGCACTGATACCCTGCAACCATGAATACCATAAGAAATGTATTATTCAATGGTTGAGATTCTCAGACTTTTTCATGACCTGTAAGTATGAATTGTCTACAGATGATCCATAATATGAAGAGCAAAAAAGCAAAAGAAGTAGATGACACCATTAGCTTTAGATCTGAAGCGCTTGAATTCACTAGATGTTCCAAAACAAGACATGGAATTGGCAAAACATATTGTAGAGAGAAATTTAATGCTTCAAACTAAAATATTATCCATTTCATATTTTTATTTGTATTTTTCTTGAAGATAGATCATAGATTGTGATTGTCTAGGTTTGTATTTAAAATAATCATAAATTTTTAACGATTGTCAGTAATAGTAATAAAAATAAATATTAATATATAAAATAGTTGTAATAATACAACACGGTAATGAGATAGCTTCTGAAAATATCAAATCTATAATATAATTTTATATTTTAATTAGAAATATAAATATATATATAATAACTTTAATATTTTTTAAGTTTATTTTTCATTTTTCATTTTCTAATTTTTTATTATAATTTTTTTTATAAAATTATATTAATTAATAAATAATAATATTAATTTTGAAGATAAATATTTTATTAAAAAAATTAATAATTTTTAAAATAAATATTTAGTTATCTTTTTTCAAATTCAACTTCCTAATATTTTATGCTCTTATGTGAGACCATTATATGTGGGTTGAGGGGGGTAGGCACTTCAAATAATTTGAAGTCCACTTATTGGGGATTCTTTGTTACACCTCTAATTTTATGAGTATTAAGGTTATGGAATGGAGAGCATAACATTTATCTTTTATTTATTGATTATTAATAGTTAGGTTAACATAATTGGAATGAATAGGTGTGACCCTTCTTTTATTATTGGTGTGACTCTTCCCAATTATGGGTATATATATGGTGGAGCATGGATTTCCATAATCATCATCAATTTTTTTATTGAATTCATTTAATCATTTATTTTAATTATTAGAGGTTTTCCCTTCAAAGTGGATTATATTTGAATGTGATAGGGCAAATAACATTATTCGACAGGCTGGATAACATTATTCCAAATGACAATGAAATTCTATTTCATGATTCAAATGAACAAGGAGGCAAACATTGTAATAAATATACCAAACAAGACTATTCTTTTCACATTCCCAATGACTCTTCCTATTCCTACGGAATTGGAAAGCTTATTGAAAAAGACATAAATCAAGACACTTAAGCTAAACACCTAGGATTAATAGAGAATATGTATAATATTATTACATCCCCATTTAATCTATAATGGTCTTTGTCAAACCAAGCATTCCTATGAACTTTTATAAATTTTATCATCCAAGAGCCTTCCTCAGGATGTCTACTGGTTGCTCTGCTATTAGACAATGTTGCAACTTGACACTGCCATCTTTCATATAGTACCAAATCAAATAAAATTTTGTATTGATGTGTTTAGTTCGGTCGTAAAAGACTGGATTATTTTACATATGGATTGCAGAAGTGTTGCCAACCATAAGAGGTGTTGACAAAACCTATTTCTCCTACAAATCTAAAAGAACCTTTTTGAGCCACAAGATCTCTCTAGTTGCCTTTGAAGCGGCCATATATTCTACTTCTATTAAATAAATTGCTGACACTGATTGCTTCTTAGATTTTCAATTGACAACTGTTGTTCCCAAATTCATTAGAAAAATTGAGGTGGACTTTCCATCTTCATGATCACCAACATAGTCAAAATATGAATACCCAACCACTTTGAAGTTTCCTACCATGGAGTATTTGAGCCCAAAATGTTGTGTGCCTTTGAGATATCTGAGGACCCTTTTTGTTGCTACCCAATGACTCTCCCTAGGTTTTTGCATGAATCTTGAGAGGACAATAACTACATATGATATATCTAATTGAATGGTAGTCACATAATTCAGACTTCCAATGAATTATCTATATTTAGTGGCATCAACCAAATCTGTCGAATCTTCAGATGTCAATTTGAGATTTTATTCCATGGGCATTGTAAGAGGCTTACAATCTTCCATTTTGAACTTGTTTATAATGTCACCAATGTACTTCTACTGAGTGATGAATAAATACTTTAGGTTATGAAATAATTCAATACTGAAATAGTAATGAAGATAACCCAAATCAGTCATTTCAAATCTCTTCATCAATTCTAATTTATTTTGTAGTGTATCATTCTTATTCCCTGTGATGAGTAAATCACCAACATACACCACCATAAATACAACTATTTTGTCAATTATTTTGAAGAAAAGAGTTACATCTTCAAATGCAAAACATTTGAAGTTCATGTTCTTGAGGTGCTCATCTAGTTTTTCATACCATGATCAAGGGGCTTGTTTCAAACCATACAACAATTTTTCTAGTTTGCACACCTTGTGATCTTGTCCCTTTAATTCAAAACCATTAGGTTATCTCATGTACATAATTTCCTTGATGTCTCTATTCAAAATGTAGTTTTGACATCCATTTGGTGAACTTTCCATCCATTGTGAGCTTCCAAAGCCAACATGGTCTGAATGGTAGTCCATTTTACTATAGGCGCAAAGGTTTCATTGTAGTCAATTCCTTCCTTTTGAGCATATCACTTTGCAACAAGCCTTGATTTGTATTTTTCAAGTGAGCCATCTACCTTGTATTTGTTGTGATTAACCCACTTTCAGCCAATCAGTTTTTAACCATATGGTGGATCAACTAGATTTCAAGTCTCATTTTTCACCAGTGAGTTATACTCATCTTTCATTGTTTTTCTCCAAGAGTCAAGCTTCTCAGCTTATTTGAAAGTTATTGGTTTTGAATCAAATGCAACATTGAACTCCTTTTGAGAATCATCTAATATGAGTATTCCAATCATGTCTTGAATTTCATCATTAAACTTGTCTAGTTGAGATGAGGTCGCATGTCTACTTTGAGTGCCTATTTTTTTAACTTCATCAGGACTCACATCTTTTAGTGTTTGAGTGTCCCACTTAGGCATCTTTTTTTGTGTTTTAGGTACTTTAGGTTCATCCTTTGAAGTTCTTTCACTATCTGCCCTTTGTTTTGTTGGCTCCTACTTAATATTTGATAAAGTTTCAATCTCTCTTTCAGGAGGAGTTTCAAGCTCATGTACGGGAGATAATAGAAAATCAATAAATTCTTAACTTTGTGTCCCCTACTCATTTTCTGGAATATTTAAATCACTCTCTTTGTAGACATCAAACTTTGCATATGTGTCTAGTCAACTCAATTGTCGATCAATATGCTCTTTGTCCTTTGCATTCACACAAAAGACAACTTATCTTGTGATAAGAAACTTTTTATTTTTCTCATCGTATAGCCTGAATGCCTTAAAGGAATTAGAATATCCCAAATAGATGAATTTTTGACTCCTGTGGTCCAATTTGTTTCTCTTCTCCTTTGGAATCAATGTGTAATAAGTAGATCCAAAAATCTAAAGATGTCACACTGAAGGGAGGTGACCACATCATATCTCATATGGAGTCTTTGATTCAAGAGCTATTGATGGTGATCTATTGTGAAGGTATACTACTATTTTAGTTATTTCAACCCAAAAGTGCAGATTTACCCTTTCAAAATACAATATGTCACAAACCATATTCATCACAGTTCTGTTCATTCTTTCAACTAATCCATTTTGTTATGTAGTGTGAGGAAATATGAGATGGTATTTGATCCCATTTTTCTCAAGATAGTATTCAAACTTCTTTGATGTGAATTCACCACCATTATCTATCCTGAGTGCCTCAATGTAGGTTTGTGATTCATTTTTAATCATTGTTTAAAACTTCTTAAATTTATTGAAGGCTTCAGATTTTTTTTCCATAAAGTATATCCATATCATCTTGCTATAGTGATTAATGAAAAACATGAAGTACCATTGACCACTAGTGGAGAGGATTGGAAGATAACATAAGTTTGAGTAAACAAGTTGTAATTTTTTGTCTGCTTTCCATTGTGACTTTGGAAATGGTTCTCTTGCATGTTTAGTCAAGATGTAGGATTTAAACTTCTCATCTGATTTTATGGGAAATGTAGGCATTCCAACAACACCATTATTTTGAAATACATGAATGTTTTTATAGTGATTGTGCCCAAATCAAACATGTCACAACATGTTTAGTGATATTCCATCTTTTACAAGATGAGCATAATTCCTTAAATTTGATGGCTAACCCTTCAGTTTGAGTAGTTTCTCTTCCTCATATCCAATCAAGATGACTACATTATCACTTTTACTCCTGATTATGACATCACCATTATCCAATAGAGTAGAATGACCTTGTTTCTTTATGAGCACTAGGGATAACAAGTTTTGTTTTAATTGAGGGAGGTAGAGAACATTCTTAAGTTTGTAGTCTGGAAGCCCTGGACACTTGAGTCAAATTGTACCTCTTCCCTATCATTGTAAACTTGATCTATCTATGAGGTATACTAAGCCATAAATTTATTCAATGTACTCCTTAAAGAAGTCTTTTTAGAAAGTCATATGTTGAGTGGCACCATTATGAAGAACCCAACCATCAAACCATGAGGAAATGATCGAGACCCTATTTGCTTCATCTTCTGTATTGGAAAACACACTTTCATTGGTTAATTGGGCAGAGTTTGACTCCTTTGACTATTTATTTGAATTTACATCTTTCTTTTTATGGTATGATTCAATTTTCTCCCATGGAGTCCTACATTTGTGAGTCTCTTGGCTACCTTTTCTATCACATTGTTCACAATATAGGTTCTATTTATCATTCTATTTTTAATTTTGACCACCATAATTTTATTTTTTTCCACCTTTTCCTTTGTACTTATTCTTTTACTTATTATTTCCTTCATTTGTGGAAGATGTAGCCTTGTTTGATGGTTTGGAAGAATTTTTTTGACATAACACACACTTTCACCTGTTATGGTTTATGTTTTCCTTCCAAAGGCCTTTTTTATTTCTACCATATTTTCAACCAACTGGTCAAATGTGAGAGTCTTCAACTAATTTCTTGCTTATAGAATCTCCAAATAGGTTGAATAGTTGGGAAAAAGAGATTTTATGAATGTAGTCATGTATATGTCAATTTTGACACCTGTTTCTTGAATAACATGTTTGATACAACATATATTTGATACTAATCTCATCATATCACCATCATTTTACTCTAGGTTGAATAGTTTCAACTAAATGAATTTCAAATTTGAATAAGAATCATATAGGTCCTTCAGTTTATGATATGCTTCCCATGGTGCATTACACCCCTATATATGATGAAACACATCTACATCCACTGATGCCCTCGTCAAGGCCAAAGCCTTTTGGTTTTTCTACTTCCATGTCTAATTTTTTTTTGCATTCCTTGTTGGTCCAGTTGGTTGTGTTTTCCCATCATAAATATAGAACCATAGATCTTGAAGACGAGTGTGTTCTCAACTTGCCAAGATCATTCTAGCCAACTATCTTTGCTAGTCAAGGTAGTGCCAACAATGGATTTGATGGAATGTGTTGTTTCCAAAATCTGTCACTCATTTTTGGGACAACATATGAACTATTTTGGTCCTGTAGGCCAAAATTGTTTCTTCCCTTCTCAAAAATTGTTCTAAGCAATCAAAATTTTCATTATTCAAGATTTTTTAGTTAAGGGATTAGTAGGTTCAACAGGTTTAATGGCTTCAACAAGTGAGTTTTCTCTAAGGAACAAGTTCCCAACACTTAGGCATTTTCAAGCTTGGTTCAATGCCGAGGTTCAACCAAAAGGTCCATCGACAACCTTCAAACAAAGGAATGAACCATTGAATCATTAAACCTTGAACCAAAATGGTTCAATGGGTTTAAAGGTTCAATAGGTTCAAAGGTTCAATGGCATCATCAAACTTAAAGAGTTAAACGCTTTGTCAAAAGTTCAAAGTTCAACCGCTTCAGCAAGTTCAATGGCTTCAAAACACTTAACGAAAAGAAGAAGGCTTGAACTATTGAACCTTTGAACCTTAAACCAAAATGGTTCAAAGGTTCAACGGGTTCAAAGGTTCAATGAGCAGTTGGTTCAATGCAGTTGGTTCAAGCAGTTAATTGAATGAGCAGAACACAAGATTGAACCATTGAACCAAAGTTGGTTCAATTGGTCAGTTCAATGGGGAGGTTCACAAGAGTGATCCAAATCCTAAAGGGAAAGTGCCCTTGCGAAGGGCAGTGAACTAAAGGCCAAATACCCTTGCGGAGAGAAGTGAACCAAAGCTGAGTGCCCTTGAAGAGGGCAGGTGATGAGCAAAATGGACCATTACAAAAGGCCGAAAGGGTAAGATTTTCTTTGGAAAAATAAACAAGGCAAAAAAGTTAGAATTCCTTTAGAAAGAATTTTCATGAAAGAATTTCACAAAAGCATTTCCTTTAAACAAAATATCTGTAGGAATTCATTTAGACATTTTGCCTGAAGGAATGATGAAAAGCCCAACAGAAAGCGACTAAGGAAAGGGAAGATTTTCTTTAGACAAAATGTCTGAAGGAATTTCTTCAAACATTTTTCTGAAGGAATTGGAGCCCAAAGACTAATTAAATGACCTCAAAGGGCAGGTACCCTTGTGGGGGGCTCTTAGTGACTAGAAAATGGACCTTCTCAAGGCTCGAAGGGACACCTTCCCTTCGAGAAGTTCCAAAGACATTAAGGCCCGTGACTGATTTCTATGAACTCTACAGGCTCAATTCTATGGACTCCATAGGATGATTTATATGGACTCAATTCTATGAACTCTGTAGACATATTTCTATGGAATCTTCCAAAGCTTGAGAGACTTAGAGAAAGCAAAGGCCTCTAAGGAAGAAGATGAACCGTTGAACCCTGTTGGGTGAATATTTTGTCAGCCAGCTAACTGGTGACCAAAATAGTTCCTATCACCAAAACATAGGGAGATGGGTCATCCTAAATGGAGATACGAAAGACAATGAGGGAAAAAAGTTGTCCCAAGTTTTTTTACATAGAAACATAAAAGAAAAAAACACACTGAAGACAACTATGACAACACAAGGTCTGAAAGTAGTTGGCTTCAGGACACCTTCCTTATCACCTCCACTAATTTTGCTTGTTAAATCAAATAAACAAGAATGCTTTCAGAAGACAGACATACAATCAATCTCCTAAAGTAGCACAAGCTATAATAGCACAAAGTCTACAAGTAAATTGCTTTCTCATTCAATCAAAGAAATATGAACTACAATCTGAGCTTAAAGTCTCAGTAATGCCTTTTAATTTGGGTAGAGTTTCACTTCTAGTAAGGGGAATATCTCCCTTCAAATGATACAAGAGATTACATTATATAGAGGCCTGAGGGAGGCTTGGCATTTTGTCCCATGGAGTAACCCATTTGGTACATTCAATGCTTTAGATGCATTTTGGTCTTGTCAGGAAGGGCCTTGCTAGAGTAGGGTAGCTGCCTTGACTGTGGCGTGTCGATTCATCTTTAGTGCCTCCTCCCAAACTTGAATCTCTCATTCCATCACCTGCTTAGCCACACAACTATCTATTTTACCTTTATCTCATAGGGGACAAATAGATGACACTTTTAATGTTTGTAGGCCCCAAATATCTACCTAGCGAACTGCTTCACCTACTAAAATTAACTCCTACTAAGTTTCCCTCTTTGTCTCTTCCTTCTCTTGGTCTTAGCCTTAGGATATTTTAAATGCATTTGGGTCCATGCTGTAAGTTTTCTAAAATCAACAGACACTTCATCGCAACAAATTTGACAATTGCGAGCCTGTCATTCTTCTTATCACTTCTCCCACATCTTTCTCACTTGGTATGGCCGCTTTCCACTGTGACGCAGGTGAGGACACATGGTGGCATCTATAGCATCAAAATAGGCTTATCAAAATACAATTTGAAACTGTTAGAGGCTGGGGGGATGGATGCAGACACGTGGCAACATCCACTGCTTTAGGTTAGGACACATGGTGAGTTCTATGCTTTGAGGCTTTATTTGAAATTATGTCTCAACTTGTGACACTTGGTAGCTTCTGCTACCCTCTGAGGCTAAAACCTTTTCCAAAGGGAACATGCCCTTTGGTGTCTTCTAAGTGGCCTTTGGGCTTTGATTCTTCGGTGGGTTGTCATCCCTTTCATTTCCTTCAAACAAAATGTTTGAAGGATTCCTTTAGACAATTTGTTTGAGGAAAACCTTTCCTTGGCTCTATATGTGTCTTTGTATTTCCCCTTTCCTTTGACACATGGTGCCTTCCACTCTTTGAACAAGTGCCATGTGGTATCTTTTGTAAGAACAGGTGAGGAAACGTGGCATCTTCTACTATTGACACTTGGCAGCATCTGCCTTCTCGGGCCTTTACGACATCATAGAAATGTTTGGGGCTCAGTCAGGCTCTCAAAGATGATGACACTTGCCGACCTTCACTGATCTCTATAAGGGACATGTGGCATGGTCTGAATACATTTGTTAGTCATGCAGATGTAGACACTTGGCACGTTCTGCTTCATTTAGTCGCTCGTCCCCAGGCCCACCATGGTCTTTGCTCGAAACAGTGAAGCTAAAGGAAGAGACTACAAATATTAACACTCAGAGGCTCCCAAAAAGCTTCAAGAGGGACACGTGGTAATATCCCCCCATTCTTAGAAACAAAGTTTAGTGGGGCTCAGTTGTTGACACTTGGCAGCATCCACTTGACTCTTTCTTTTGCATGCACTTTTTTTCTTAACTAAGGCAACCTTTGAACCTTTGAACCTGGCATGTTGAACTAATTGAATATTGAAACCATTGAACCAATGAACCAAAATGTTTCAAGATTCAATGGTTCAAGATTTTGAGACTTGTTAAGTGATCGGGGCCATGAAACCCTGAAATGGTCAAACTTTGAACCTCTACCGAAGCACTTAGCTCTTGTTGATGACGTTGAACCTTTGAACCCATTAAACCCATTGAACTAAAAAGGTTCAAGGTTCAAGGTTCAATGGTTCAATCCTTGTTTTGATGCTTGCTGATAGACCCTTTGAACCAGTTGAACATGCTAATCCTTTTACCAAAAAGTTGAGAAAATGATGAAATTGAATGTTCAGAACAAATTTTTGGAAAGGGGACGGACAATTTTGGCCATGCAGGACCAAAGTAGTCATATGTCATCTAAAAAATGAGGAGTCATTTTTCAGGGACAACAACTGGCTCTAGTTGGGGAACTTCCTTCAGTTGGAAACTTGAAACATCTGAGGGGGGTAGAAACCAGAATCTCCAATGCCTTGAAGTGTGCCATTGGGCTACAGAGTCATGCTAGTCAAAAAGAAAGGCTCCAAAAGAAAAAAATGAACAAAACAAAGAAGAAACAAAAACTATAAAAATATACATATGTACAGGTGAACTTATCTGATACTTCAAGAATTAAAGTACTTCAAATGCTACTCATCGTGGGACAAAGAAAAGGGGATGCCATCCTGATAAACTAGTAGGAAACCATTTTGCCCCTAGAAATGGTGGTGAGCGAATGGAGCTCTCCACCAGAAAACCAATTTTCTACATCTTCTTCTTGGCTTTTTCTTCTTCTTGCCCCATGGTAGGATGTGGTCTTCCCTCTGAAAACCATAGCTCCTTGCTCTCCCTACGAAGAGTTCCTTTTGCTGACTTTGGAATACAACATTATGGTCCACCACCATATATTTCTATTCTGCTGGTTTAGTCCAGCACATGCTTTGATTGTCAGCCTCAAACCCCTAACAAACCATTAGCTCAACATCTCCTTTGGTGTGAAAGAGTTTGACCTCTTCATCTTGAGCAGTTTTCAATCTGAGCAATAGAGATCTGCATCCAACTGTGGAAGAATTGCTACCATCAGATTCTAGGATCCAAGCATCATCAGGAGATGATCTTTCATCAAATTTCTCTTCATTAGAGATGGAAGATCCTTCTTGATTTATGTTGTGCCCTACTGATTCTTTTGATGCCCTGTTTGGATCAAATCCTAGATTGTTGGCTGTGGGACTTTCATTGGCTAAGACATGAGCATCCTCTGTGGTTAAGAAGTAATTACCCCTGCCTGAAGGCTCAAATAGAATTTGAGCTGTAGGGGCCAACGTTTGGGTGACCACAATTTTGGCCTCAAACAGGTCTGCACCTGGTTCTCCATCAATGTTCAATTGCTCAAGATTGGCTTGCAGGGATTCAAACTCAGTCATTTGAATTTCAAATTTCTTGACATGATCAACTATGTCAAATGACTGAGATGGACTTGCAAGAGAGGATGGGATTTCATCCTTTTGGGTTTTGGGAAGGGGAGGACTACTCTACAAGTTTGAAGTAGAAGGTGCAGAGATGTTTGATGTACTTACTTCTTTGGCAATCACTAGGTCCTTCGACTAGAAAGGGAGAGGGGTTCTCTACTCAGTAATTGAAATCATTGGTTGGGGTCACTCCTCTATTTTTTCTTTGTTGGCTTGTTGGGCTGACTAATTCTCAGACTAGGTGAATACTGCGTTTGATCCTTCAACTGCTTCACATTCATTTCTAGGTTCATCCTAGTAATTTAGGAAACTGATGTGGGAGTCACCAGCTGATTCTTCTTGATCATCCCTAAAGATATCAGCACCATTTTCTTGCTCAAACTCAGGTTGGAAATAGGAAACATGTTCTTTTTCCAAATATCCAACTGCTGAGTTGGTTGGAGGTGCTTCAAGGGCAAGGTTCCTCTGTGGGGAAGGAAGATGATTTGGTTGCCCTTGACTTTTGGTAGTGTTGCCTTGATATAGCTGATTGGGAAATGTCCTCCTTGGTGCATCTCTATACAAAGGAGCAGAAGACATACCTTGTGTTATTTGCCTTTTCAAGGCTAGAAATTCATTTGCCAGCTTTTGGACCATTGGGTCAGTGGTGGCTATGGGTGAGTATCTAGAAGATGAAGAAGGTTTGCCTCTATTAGGATATCTCCTTATCTTTCTTGCCAAGATAAGGTCATCTTCTACCTCAGTAGCCAAGTCCTGAGTAGCAGCAAGGTTTATGTGGCCAACTCATCTCAGTAGAAAACTCACTTTAGGAAATTATGAGTTGATGAAGAAGCATTTGAGGTTCTACGGCGTCGGATAAGAGACCACAAAAATCCTGTGCCTCAACTTGTTGAACCTGGAAATGAAGTCCCTCATAGGTTCATGGGGCTCTTTCTTTATCTGAGTGAGATAGGCAAACAAGGCATGCACATCTTATGCAGGCTTGAACCTAGTTTCAAACTTGGCTTTGAGTGTATCCCAGTCAGTCACTGATCTAGCTTGAAAATGGTAGAACTAGTTTGCAGTAGCACCTTGTAGGGTCTCCACAAAAGCCTAATTGCCACGTCTTAAAATTCCACCCCTATAACACCACAGGCTATGCTGAAGGCTGTAATGTGTTCATCAAGGTGAACTATCCCATCACCAAAGAATTTGGGGAATTTTTTTCTTGAACTACATGGGAATTCATGCAAAGGTGGAGTCAAGTTAAGTGGACCAAAAGAGTTACCCTAGGGGCCTCAAACTGCCATGATTTAATTATGAAAAATAGGGATAACAAATGTGGATGGAGTGGCTAGATTGCAGAACAAAAATGGAAAAGGACTGGTCGTGCTTCAGCTTGAGGCATGAGGCTTCAAACTACACACTCTTTCCCACTAGCTCTAGTTTTGCAGACCAAATAATATAACGGAGATGGAGGAAGATGGTAAGGCTATAATGATAATGGATAAGACATGTAACAGAGTTGCCAGAGTCTATATAATGGATAAGGGAAGGAACTTCTTTAATCTAAAACTTAAGGCTTCAGACTGCACATTCATCCCCAGTGGAGTCGCTAAAAACTATTGTGTGAGGCTGGGGAGGAAAAATTAACAATGGGAAAGCACTGGAGCAGTTCATTCATCCACATCAGAATGCATGGATAAGGTTATAATGATAATGGGTAAGACATAGGTGATGTTTCAATCTGAAACTTGAGGTTCCAAATTGCACAAAATTACTGTCCCCAGCAGAGTCACCAAAAATTGTTGGGTGAATATTTTGTTGGCCAGCTAACTGGTGACCAAAATAGTTCCTATCACCACAGCATAGGGAGATGGGTCATCTTGGTGTGTAGGTTTACTACATCAACAGGGGAAAAATCTCTCCTCTCATCAAGGGTAGGTTCCCTATTAAATATGTGGAGGCTATATACTATATAAGTAAGCCGAAAGTAAGACATAGGGGTGGGATAAACCATCCATCTCTCTTTTTTCAGAGATGATGCTGACAAACATAGGAAAAATACTATGTGATTGGTGATGGCACTTCTCTTCTTTTAGAAGTAACATTCAGCCAAGAGCCAGATCCCTTCTTGGATAGTAGAAATCCTAGTGAACTGATAGAAGGCACTTCTCTTCTTTCAAAAGTGCTTGTTCTTGAAAACAACAAGACTCTTTCTTGTAACAAGTGACTGGTAACTGGGTCCAAAGTAACCAACAATCTAAGATGTAGCACAAAGTCTCCACCTTGACTTCCCTAGAGGGAGATACAAAAGACAATGAGGGCACAAAGTCATCCCAAGGTCTTTTACATAGAAACAGAAAAAAAAAACACACACTGAAGACAACTATGATAGTGCAAAGTCTGAAAGTAGTTGGCTTCATGACACCTTCTTTATCACCTCCACTAGTTCTACTTGTTAAATCAAATAAATAAGAATGCTTTTAGAAGATAGACATACAAACAATCTCCTAAAGTAGCTCAAGATATAACAACACAAAGTCTGCAAGTAACTTGCTTTCTCATTCAATCAAAGAAATATGAAGTACAATCTGAGCTCAAAGTCTCAGTAATGCCTTTCAATTTGGGTATAGTTTCACTTATGGTAAGGGGAAGATATCCCTTCAAATGATACAAGAGATTACATTATATAGAGGCCTAAGGGAGGCTTGGCACTTTGTCCCATGGAGTGACCCATTCAGTGCATTCAATGCCTTGGATGCATTCTGGTCTTGTCAGGAAGGGCCATGCTGGAGCAGGATAGATACCTTGACTGTGGCATGTTGATTCATCTCTAGTGCCTCCTCCTAAGCTTGAATCTCTCATTACATCACTTGCTTAGCCACACAACTATCTATTCTACCTTTATCTCACAGGGGACAAATAGACAATACTTTTAATGTTTATAGGCCCCAAATATCTACCCAGTGAAGTGCTTCACCTACTGAATTAACTCCTGTTGAGTTTCCCTCTTTCTCTCTTCCTTCTCTTGGTCCTAGACTTAGGCTCTTTTGAATGCATTCGAGTCAACACTATAAGTCTACTAAAATCAACAGACACTTCATCGCGACAAATTTTACATTTACGGGCCTATCATTCTTTGTAGCAATTCTCCCATGTCTTTCTCACTTGCTATGGCTACTTTCCATTGTGATGCAGGTGAGGAAATGTGGCAGCATCTGCAACATCAAAATAGGCTTATCAGAATAAGATTTGAAACTGTTAGAGGTTGGGGGGTAGATGCAAACACGTGGCAGCATCCGCTGCACTAGGTCGGGACATGTGGTGAGTTTCGTGCTTTGAGGCTTTATTCAAAATTGTGTCTCAGCTTGTGACACTTGGTAGCTTCCATTTCCCTCTAAGGCTAAAACCTTTTTTGAAGGGAACATGCCCTTCAGTGTATTCTAAGTGGCCTTCAGGCTTTGATCCTTTAGACAATTCATCTGAAGGAAACCTTTCCTTGGCTCTATATTTGCCTTTGTATTGTGAGTGCCCCTTTCCTTTGACATGTGGCACCTTTCACTCTTTGAATAAGTGCCACTTGGCATCTTTTATAGGAATAGGTGAGGACACGTGGCATCTTCTATAGTTGACACTTGGCAGCATCCACCTTCTCAGGCCTTTGCGACATCATAGAAATGTTTGGCGCTCAGTCGGGCTCTCACAGATGATGACACTTGTTGGCCTCCACTGATTTCTGCAAGGGACACATGGCGCAGTTCAAATACATTTGTTAGTCATGTAGATGCAGACACTTGGCACGTTCCACTTCATTTAGTCACTCGTCCTCAGGCCCACCATGGTCTTTGCTTGAAACAGTGAAGCTAAGGGAAGAGACTACAGATATTGACACTTAGAGGCTCCCAACAAGATTCAAGAGGGACACATGGCAATATCCACCAATTCACAGAAACAAAGTTTAGTGGGGCTTGGTCATCGACACTTGGTAGCATCCGCCTGACTCTTTCTTTTACACATGCTTCTTTTCTTAACTATGGTGGCCTTTGAACCTTTGAACTTGGCGTGTTGAACTGATTGAATGTTGAACCCGTTGAACCGATGAACCAAAATGGTTCAAGGTTCAATGGTTCAAGATTTTGAGACTTGTTAAGTGATTGGGGCCGTGGAACCTTGAAATGGTCAAACTTTGAACCTCTTTCAAAGCACTTAGCTCTTGTTGACGATGTTTAACCTTTGAACCCATTGAACCCATTGAACCAAAAAGGTTCAAGGTTCAATGGTTCAATGGTTTAATCCTTGTTTTGATGCTTGCCAACAGACCCTTTGAATTAGTTGAACCTACTAATCCTTTTACCAAAAAGTTGAGAAAATGATGAAATTGAATGTTCAAAACAAAGTTTTGGAAAGGGGATGGAATATTTTGGCCATGCAGGACCAAAATAGTCATATGTTGTCTAAAAAATGAGAAGTCATTTTTCAGGGACAACAAACCCTAAACCAAAATAGTACATAGGTTTAATAGGTTCAACGATTCAAGGAAAGTTCCAAGCAAAGATAAAAAGTGGAAGTTTCTAGAGACTAGTTCAAGGAGAAGGTCCAGGTGAATGAGCCAAAGAAGTGATGGAACCAAGGAACCAAGGAGGCCACCCAAACCATTGAAACAATGAACCTTTGATGTCCCTATGGACATCAAATTCAAGCTAATGAATTATCTGTTGATTTTTAAATGTGGCACATAACCTGAAAACAAACTCAGTGACTAGCTAAAGAAGGAGCCAAAAGAGCCAGCAAAAAGGGAAAAGATAGTTTGAGAGCTCAAATAGTGATAAGAAAGTGGGAAAAGACTAGAAATATCTATGCAGGAGTTATTCCAGTAGGTGGAATAGTCCACCAAGTATATATTTAAGTTTGCAAACATAAAAAGCATGGCCTATTTTTTAACCTTGGAGTAAAGGTGAAGTGGAAAACTACGTAGACATTAGGAAAAGGACCAGACAACCCATGCTAAGGAGAAGACATTTGAGATAAATCAACACGCCACAATTAAGATGGATGCCCTGTTCTAGCATGGTCCCTTGACAAAATTGAAAATGCATTCAAGGCATTGAATGAAATATGGGCCGCTCCATGTAACAAAGTGCCAAGCCTTTCTTGGCTACTATATATTGTATTCTCTTACTTTATGGAAGGATATATTTTCATTATAGAAGCAAAACTCTACCAAAATTGAGAGTTGATTACTAATACTTTGAGCTTAGATTGTTGATCATATTTCTTTGTTTGAATGAGAAAGTAGGTTACTTTTAGACTTTGTGTTGTTATAGCTTGTGTCATTTAGGGGATTGCTCTTATGTCTATTTATTGAATGTGTTCTTTTCCATTTTAATGAAATAAGTAGAACAAGTGGAAGTAATCAGGAAGGTGTCTTAAATCCAACTATGGAGAGACTTTGTGTCACCATAATTGCCTTTAGTGTGTCTGTCTATTTTCTATTCCTGTGTAAAGGGCCTTGGGATGACTTTATGCCCTCATTATCCTTCGTATTTCACTCTTGGGTAGTTGAGGTGGAGACTTTGTGCTACATCTCAGTCTGCTAGTTACTACACCCTTTGTTACCACTTACTTATTACCTATCAAAAAGAACTACGCTCTGCTACAAAACCACTTCTAAAAGAAGAGAAGTGCCTTCAGTATTATCACCAAGATTTTTCCTTTGTCTGTGAACATCAACTCTGAGAAAAGAGAGATGGATGGTGTAGTCCTACCCCTAAGTGTTATTTTTTTCTTATATTTATAATTTATAGATAATCATATTTATAGGGAACCTCCCCTTGATGAGAGGAGAGATTTGTCCACCTCTGATGTGGTAAACCTGCACATTTGGCAGACCAATCTCCCTTATTGTGGTTGAAGACACCTATTTTTCTCATTAGTTAGCTGGTGACAAAATATTCACCCAATAATTTTTTGGTGACTCTGCTAGGGATTGATGATCAGTTCCTACCATTATTGATTATATACTATGGTGACTCTGCTTTGTGTCTTACCCATTATCATTATAGCCTTACCACTTTCCTCTAGCTCCATGCCAGTAGTTTTTTGGCAACTCTGCTGGGGAAAGAGCACACAATTTGAAGCTTCAAGATTTAAGCTGAAGTAGGGCCAATTCTTTCCCATTTTTATTCTATAATCTGGCAACTCCATGCTATACTAGAAACTAAAGATCCCAAGTTGTTCTTGACCCTATTTTTGAGTAGGTGTAGTAGGCCAATTTCAATTTGTTCCCTCCCCAACTTCAAGTTCAATGATCCAGGAGTGTTCCTCCTACCCATACCAGGTCACCAACACAAGGAAGAACTTCTTTTTCTGCTATTAGCAGGGCTTTGCCTATACATACTCCACCCAAATTTGTCATCCCCACTATCCATAATCAAATCATGGTGGTTCAAGGCCCCTGGGGTAACTCTTTTGGTCCACTCAATCATAATCCACCTCTACATGAGCTTCCATGTAGTTTAAGGAAGAATTTCCCCAAATTATTTGGTGATGGGAGAGTTCATCTTGATGAACACATTATAGCTTTTAGCATAGATTGTGGCATGATAGGTGTGGAATACAAAGACGTAGCAGTCAGGCTATTTGTGTAAACACTACAAGGCACTATTGCAGACTAGTTCTACCATCTGCAGGCTCAGATTGTGACTAACTGGGACACTCTTAAAGCTAAATTTGAAGTTAAGTTCAAGCCTATAGAAGATGTGCATGCCTTGCTAGCCCAGCTGACACAGATGAAGAAGGAACCTCATGAACCTATGAGGGAATTCATCACCAAGTTTGATAAACTAAGGAATTGAATTCCTACAATTGCTCAGCCAACACTTGATAACCTTAAATGCTTCTTCATCAACTCACAACTATCTGAAGTGAGTTTTTTGCTGAGATGGGCTAGCCACATAGACCTTGATGCTGCTCAAGATTTGGCTACTGAGGTAGAAGATGACCTTATCTTAGCAGGAAAGATAATGAGAGATACTAACAGAGGTAAATCCTCTTCATCTTTTAAATACTCACCTACAGTCACCACTAATCCAATGGTGTAAAAGCTGGCAAATGAGTTGCTTGCTCTTAGAAAGCAAATGGTACAAGGGATGTCATCTACCCCTTCATATAGAGATATACCAAGGAGGACATTTCCTAATCAGTCATACCAAGGCAACACTGCTAGGAATCAAGGGCAAACAAATTATCTTCCTCCCCCATGAGGGAGCCTTGCCATTGAAGCACCTCTAACCAATTCAACAGTTGGATATCTTGAAGTAGAATTAGATTTCTCCTTCTAGCCTGAGTTGAACCCAGAAGATGATGATAATCTCTTCATAGAGGGAGAAGAAGAATTAGCTAGTGACTCCAACATTGGTTTCTTGAATTACCAAGATGAAACTAGAAGTGAAGGTAAAGCAGCTGAAAGATCATATGATGTGTTCACCTGGTCCAAGAATCAGTTAGCCGAGCAAGCTAATAAAAAAAAGATAGAGAAATGACCTCAACCAACAATTTTAATTGCTAAGATGGGAACCACTCTGCCTTTCCAGCCAAAGGACCTAGTGATTATAAGAAAGGTAAGTACATCAAACATCCATACACCTTCTACTTCAAATTCACAGACCAGTCCTCCCCTCCTAAAAACCAAAAAGATGAATTTCCATCCTCTATTCCTAGTCTATTTCAAACATTTGACATAATTGATCATATAAAGAAAACTAAAATTCAAATGTCTGAATTTCAATTTTTGCAATCTAACCTTGAGCAGTTAGATAAGTTGGTTCAATGTGTAAAGAACCAAGCCGTTCCTATAGGACAAGCAATTCTGAAGGTAACTCATGACCCCCCCAAGAACACATCTATCAGGAATAACCTTGTCACTACTCCTCTTATTGCTCTTGAGGACTAAACCATTTTATGTCTCTCTGCTAATAAATGGACACCAACTGAGCAATTACATCATAGATTTTAGTGCATCTAATAATGTCATGCCTACCAAAGTGGAAAAATCCCTTGGTTTCACATTGACCAAGACATTTGGGAGATGTTTCTCCATGGAGAAAAAATAAGTGCCACTACTGGGACAAAGATGCCCAATTTCCATTTGCAGCATTCCCAAAAAAGAGAATCAAGATGATAGTCTTGGTGGTCGATGTCTCAGCCTCATATGGCATCCTTCTTGGGTAGAATTTTTGCAAAGATGTTGGTGGCAAGTTGAGCATGGACCTTTTTGAAGTGAGGATCCCTATCAAAGGCATCATGTAGAGGCTACTCCTTGAGAAGGAAGCAAAATATGTGGTCACAAAAACATCAGCGCCTAAAGCTCAAATTTTATTTGAGTCTTCAGGCATGGGTAATTATTTCTTAACCACAAAGGATGTTCATGTTTTAGTTGATGAAACTTTTGAAAATGACAGTCTGAAAATTGGTTCAGATGGAATAACACAAGATAAGATAGAGCGCAGTGCAAATGTAGAAGGATCCCCCCTTCCAAACGATGGAAAATCTATGGAAAAATCAGTTTCTAATGGTGTCTAGATTCTAGAATTCAATGGAAGCTATTCCTCTACCAGTTTAGGAGCTAAGATTATATTGATATCTCCTCAAGGAGATATTTTTCCTTCATCATAAAAATTATAGTTCAATAGTACTTACAATACTGCTGAATACGAATAATTGCTACTTGGATTGAAGGCCACTCAAGACAAGGGCATCAAGTTCCATGTTAAAGGAGATGCTGAGTTTGGTAGTTTGTCAGGTGAGAAATCTATACCAAACTAAAAATGAGAGATTGCATTATTACCACAACCTAGTTTGGGATCAAATTGAAAGCTTTGATGCTTTCAGTATCTCTGTAGTTCCTAGGAAATTCAATGATTGAGATGATGCTTTGGTTGTTTTAGTAACTCTTCTAGTTCCTCACCCTAATTTTGTAGGAGACAAGTACACTATCGAACTAGTCTTTTGACTAAGTGTGCCTGACAATGCCAAGTATTGGAAAGTGTTCAATGGTGCAACCAAATCATTGCCTTCTTAGAGTAAAAGGACAGCTTTGAATAATGTCACTTCAAAGGTAGTGAACCAGCCCCTGCAACAAGTTCAAACATAGGTGAAGAAGTCCTACAACTTAAAGGAAATAAAATCCCAAAAGGATTGGTTTCCCTTGAGAAGTTGTTTGAAAAACATGATAGGTTTATCAAACACTAGAAAATGGATTCAAGTTCCTCCTAGAAGTTTGACCAAATACATTTGGGTACCAAAGAAAATCCCAAGATGGTGAACATTGGGAAATGATGCACTCAGGAAGAGAAGTTCAAGTTCACTGCTCTACTTCACTAGTACATGGATGTCCTAGCATACTCCTATGATGATTTGAAGTCACTCAGCCCTAAAAAAATTTGCCATGAGATTCCTCTCAAGAGTGATTTAGCACCTTACAAGCAAAAATTTAGGTAGTACAATCCAAAGATATCAGGTACTATTCTATCTGAAATATAAAAAATGTTGAATGCTAGGATAATTTTTCCAATCCATCATTCCACATGGATTGAAAACATAGTTCCTATGAGGAAGAAGAACGACAAAATTTGCCTTTGTGTGGACTTCAGGAATTTGAATCAGTCATCCTTAAAGGATAACTATCCTTTGCCCATCATGGACCAAGTGCTTCAAATAGTGACTAGTTTATAGATGTTATCAATGCTAGATAGCTTCTCAAAATATAATCAAGTTGAAGTTGGTGAAGCAGACTAGCATAAGACTGCCTTCACCATACCTTAGGGCACTTTTGCATATTGAAGAATGCAATTTGGCCTGATAAATGCTGGTGCCACTTTTCAGAGAGCAATGCACCTTGATTTTAAAGATGAAATAGGTAAATTCATTATAGTGTACTTGGATGACTTTATCATCTTTTCCAATCATCGCCTTGATCATGTGTGCCATTTGTAATAAGTGCTAGAATGCTGCCACCAGAATGGCATTTCTCTAAATCCTAAGAAGTCTATTTTTGGAATAATAGAGAGGAAACTTCTCAAACACATTGTATCTCGAGAAGGCACAAAAATTGACTCAAAAGAGTCAAGTCCATCCAGGAGCTTACTTTGCCCATAAGTCAGACTGCAGTTCACTCTTTCTTTGGAAAAGTGATTTTTTTATGAAGGTTCATCCCCGAGTTTGCTGAGAAGACTCACCACATTGTGAACATGATGAAGGGAAAGGCCACCTTTAGTTGGACTGAAGAAGGGAAATTGGCAGTTGAAGACATCAAAATAGCTATTTCCCATGCCCCAATTCTAGTTTGTCCAGATTATACCAATAATTTCATAGTGTATAGTTATGCTTTTGAACACACACTTTCAGCAATTCTAGTTCAATAGAATAAATAAGTTATGGAATCTCTCATTTCTTTCATGAGCTATCCTCTCAAGGCTCATGAGTTGAATTACTCAAACATGGAGAAGCATGCTTATGTAGTGGTAAAGGCAATAAAGCATTTTCGCTTTTACATCCTAAATTCACACACTACTACCTTGGTTCCTAACACCACAGTCAAATCCATATTAACTCAGCAGGAGTTTGAAATGAAAAGAGGAAATTGGATTACTAAAATTTAGGAGTTTGATCTAGTTATCAAACCAATGAAGCTGGTACGGGGAAGGGGCCTATGTCAATTGATTACTGACAATAGACCAGATGAATTAGAGCATGGAGAAGAAGAAATTGAGGACACGTCAATAGTCCTCTTTGTCTCCACCACGAATGAGTGGTATTCAAGTATTGCTCATTTCCTTACTTAAGGTGAGTCTCTCGCTCACTTGTCTCGTAAAGAAAGGAGGACTGTTAGATTGAAAGCTGCCAATTTTGTCCTATGGGACAATGGCCTATAAAATAGGAGCCTTGATGGAGTATTCCTTTGCTGTGTAGATAAAGAGCAGTAGAATCAAATTTTGGAGTCCTTCCATAATCTGGCTTATGGAGGACATTTTTTTGCTCCTATGATTGCCCATAAGATTTTGTGAGCTAGGTATTACTGGCCTATTCTATTTCAAGATGCATATAAATGGGTATGAAGATGTGAACTATGCTAGTAGGTCGTGGGAAGACCCAAGTTAGTTGCTCTGCCTCTCAAGCCAGTGGTCATAGGAGAGCCATTTCAGCAATGAGGAATCAATTTCATTGGTGTTGTAAACCCATTTTCAAGTGTTGGACATGATTATGTCCTCATGGCCATAGATTACTTCACCAAATGGGTCGAATTAATTCCAATGAAGCATGCTACTTTAGAAGTGGTGTGCGATTTCCTCAAGGAAAATTTCATTTCCAAGTTTGGGGTCCCAACCAAGATTATGACAGACAATGCTGCCTATTTCTCTTCTCATGAGATCACTCAATTCTATTTTTACTATGGGATTACTCTCTCCCACTCTTTTGATTATTTTCCATAAGGGAATGGCCAAGATGAATCAAGTAACAAGAACCTGGTGACTATCATCAGGAAGCTAGTGGATGACAACTAACGAACATGGCATAAAGCATTGGTTGATGCTTTATGGGCAAACAGAATTACACCCAAGAGGGTAATTGTTATGTCACTTTTCCAAATTCTTTATGGTCTCAATACTGAGATACCAATCACCCTAGAATTGCCAGCATTGAAATTGGCTAAGGCAGTAGAAGATCATAGATATGAAAGCTCCATCGATAAGAGGATCATATGCTTGACTGAGCTGGATGAGCAACGAACTATGGTGGTGGACCGAATTGCTGCACATCAAAGTCTGGTGAAGAAGATCTTCAACCAGAAAGCAAAAAATCATGATTTCCAGATTGGAGATCAAGTCTTATTATGGGACAAGAGAAGAGAACCAAAGGGAATACATGGGAAATTTGATTCCCTTTGGAGAGGCTCATTTACTATCCATCAGCTCAAGGGTAAAATAGTTTCCTATTGAAGTATCAAGATGACACACCCTTTTCTCTTTCTCACAATGGGCAACATTTGAAGCACTTCAATTCTTGAAGTATCAAATAAGTTCACCCATACATATGTATATTTGTATAGTCTTTTTTGCTATTTTATGTTGTTTGTTTTCATTTTTGGTGCATTCTTTTTTGGGTAGCATGAATCTGTATCCCAATGGAATACTTAAAGGCACTATAGATTCTATTTTATACTCCCCTCAGCTATTCCAAATTCTCAACTAAAGGAAGTTCCTCAACTGGAGCCAACTATTGTTCCCAAAATCTATCACTAATTTTTGGGACAACATATGAACTATTTTGGTCCTACAGGCCAAAATTATTTCTTCCCTTCTCAAAAATTGTTTTGAGCATTCAAATTCATCATTATTCAAGCTTTTTCAGTTAAACAATTAGCAATTTTAACAGGTTTAATGGCTTCAACAGGTGAGCTCTCTCTAAGGAACAAGTTCCCAACACTAAGGCATTTTTAAGCTTGGTTCAACATCGAGGTTTAACCAAAAGGTCCATCAGCAAGCTTCAAACAAAGGAATGAACCATTGAACCTTGAACCAAAATGATTCAATGGGTTCAAAGTTTCAATGGCATCATCAAGCTTAAAGAGTTAAACACTTCGTCAAAAGTTCAAAGTTCAACCGCTTTACCAAGTTCAACGGCTTCAAAACACTTAACAAAAAGAAGTCTTGAACCATTGAACCTTTGAACCTTTAACCAAAATGGTTCAAAGGTTTAATGGGTTCAACGGTTCAAAGGTTCAATGAGTGGTTGGTTCAAGCGGTCAATTGAATGAGCGAAACACAAGATTGAACTGTTGAACTATTGGACTAAAGTTGGTTCCATCAGTTAGTTCAATCAGGAGGTTCAAAGGAGTGCCCCAAATCCTGAAGGGCAAGTGCCCTTGTGAAGGGTAGTGAATCAAAGGCCAAATACCCTTACAGAGGGTAGTAAACCAAAGGTGAGTGCCCTTGTGGAGGGTAGGTGATGAGAAAAATGAACCTTTATAAAAGGCTGAAAGGTTAAGATTTTCTTCAAAAAAATGAACAAGGCAGAAAAGTTAGAATTCCTTTGAAAATAATTTCTGTGGAAGAATTTCACAAAGGCATTTCCTTCAGAAAAAATGTCTGAAGGAATTCCTTCAGACATTTTTTCTGAAGGAATGATCAAAAGCCTAGTGGAAAGCGGCTAAAGCAAGGGAAGATTTCCTTCAGAAAAAATGTCTGAAGGAATTGAAGCTCGAAGACTGCCCGAAGGACCCCAAAGGGTAGGTACCCTTGCGGGGAGCTCTTAGTGACCAAAAAATAGACCTTATCAAGGCCTGAAGGGACACCTTCCCTTTGGGATGTTGTAAAGACATTAAGGCCCGCGATTGATTTCTACAAACTCTATAGGATCAATTCTATAGACTCCGCAGGATGATTTCTATGGACTCGATTCTACGAACTCTACAGACATATTTCTACGGACTCTTCCAAAGCTCGAGAGACTTAGAGAAAGCAAAGGCCTTTAAGGAAGAAGATGAATCATTGAAATCTGAACCAAAATGGTTCACAAGGTCAACAGGTTCAACGGTTTGAGGAAAGCTCCGAGCAAAGATAAGAAGTGGAAGTTTCTAGAGACTAGTTCAAGGAGAAGCTCCAGGTGAATGAACCAAAGAATCAACGGAACCAAGGAACCAAGGAGGCCACCTGAACTGTTGAAATAGTGAACCTTTGACGTCCTTGTGGACGTCAAATTCAAGCTAATGAAATATCTATTAATTTTTAAATGTGGCACAAAACTTGAAAACAAACTCAGTGACCAACTGAAGGAGCTGAAAGAGCCAGCAAAAAGGAAAAAGATAGTTTGAGAGCTCAAATTATGATAGGAAAGAGGGAAAAGACTAGAAATATCTGTGCATGAGTTATTCTAGTAGGTGGAACAGTCCACCAAGTAGATATATAAGCTTGAAAACATTAAAAACATAGCCTATTTTTCTCCCTTGGAGTAAAGGCAAAGTGGACAACTGTGCAGGCATCAAGAAAAGGACCAAACAACCCATGCTAAGGAGAATACATTTGAGATAAATCAACATGCCATAGTTAAGATGGTCACCCTGTCTAGCATGGTCTATTGACAAAATTGAAAATGCATTCAAGGCATTGAATGTAACATGGGCCGCTCCATGGATTAAAGAGCCAAGCCTTTCTTGGCTACTATATATTGTATTCTCTTACTTTATGGAAGGAGATCTTTTCATTATAGAAGCAAAAATCTACCAAAATTGAGAGGCAATTACTGAGACTTTGAGCTCAGATTGTTGATCATATTTCTTTGTTTGAATGAGAAATTAGGTTACTTTCAGACTTTGTGTTGTTATAGATTGTGTCATTTAGGGGATTGCTCTTATGTTTGTTCCCTAAATGTTTTCTTGTCCATTTTAATGAAATAAGCAGAACTAGTGGAAATAATCAGGAAGGTGTTCTGAAGCCAACTATGGAGAGACTTTGTGCTGCCACAATTGCCTTTAGTGTGTTTGTCTATTTTCTATTCCTATGTAAAGGGCCTTGGGATGACTTTATGCCCTCATTGTCCTTCATATTTCACTCTTGGGTAGTCAAGGTGGAGACTTTGTGCTACATCTCAGTCTGCTAGTTACTATGCCATTTGTTACCAGTTACTTATTACCTATCAAAAAGAACTCTTGCGCTCTACTGTAAGACCACTTCTGAAAGAAGAGAAGTGCCTTTAGTATTATCACCAAGATTTCTCCTTTGTCTGTGAACATCATCTCTAAAAAAAGAGAGATGGATGGTGTAACCCTACCCCTAAGTGTTATTTTTTGCTTATATTTATAGTTTATAGATCCTCATATTTATAGGGAACCTCCCTTTGATGAGAGGAGAGATTTTTCCACCTCTGATGTGGTAAACCTACACATTTGGCTAACCAATCTCCCTTGCTGTGGTTAAAGAGACTGATTTTTCTCATTAGTTAGCTGGTGACAAAATATTCACCCAACAGAATGTATGATTTTGAGTTTTGGAGGTTTTGATTTTTATTAACCCCAATTCGTTCCTTATCGGTCCCATTTTCTATATACACAAAGTTATTGAAAATGATTCCCTTTGTCATTAACAATGGCTTAAAAAAAATTCATACATCAATATACTCAATTTTTTTTTATTTTCAAATTTACATTTTTTGACATACACGAATGGGTAAAAAGAGTATCTCCCCTTATTTCTCCTTGAATTTTATGATTTGGTTATTTTTTTCCCAAATATGCTTAGATTAGCTTGCCTCAAATAATTAAATGCTTTTGATTTTTTTTTTTAATTTGAAAAAAGGCATTTTAAAAAAATATTGCTTTTTAATGAAAAAAGATTAAAATATTATACCTCTCCTTTTTTTGACATGATTTCCAATATTGGAAAAAAAAAATGTATGACCCTCTTGAAGAAAAGAATATTCATCTCACTATGAAACTTCACGTAGATCTAAATGCCATGTTAATCTGATTGTGGCACTAATACTACATAGAATAGGTAGTCTTTTCATGGCAGAATAGATCTAATGCCAAATAAGGTATAATAGGTGTAACAACAGATGAAAACCATAGTAACATGAACCAATCTAGTTATATGCACTATAAAGCCAAAACACCATGCCAAAATGGCATGCCAATATACCCAAAATGCCAAAATACAACATAAGTTATAGACAATGTCGCCTTCCACCAAGATGCCATGGGTGAGCAGTAGAGGATGCTAAACACCTTTAGAAAATGTAGTCAATAGAAAATGTGGTCTATGAGAAGTTCCTTAAATTGCCAATTTGAGAATGCGACTTGGACTTACATGCCAATTCACCATGGTGCTAGAAATCAAATGTAACAAATGAAGATCTAACATAGACTCAAGATAAGACAACACAACAAGCCAACATAAAAAATAAGATGCAGTTACATGCTCATAATGATACGTAGGCTACCACACCAAAAGTTAGATGTTTTCAATCAAAACAAATAAACACAAATGAAATGCGCTTTTAAGTGGAAAGAAAAACTTTAATTACTAGTCCATACAACTATAAAATCAAGAAAAAAATAAATTGGTTTTACCATGCTCTGATACTAATGATAGGCTGAATAAAATTATTCAGGATGTCAATGAAATTCTATTTCATGATTCAAATGAAGGAGGCAAAAATTACAATAAATAGACCAAATAAGACTATTCATTTCACATTCCCAATAACTCTTCCTATTCCTATGAAAATAAAAAGATTATTGAAAAATACTAAAATAAAGACACCTAGGATTAACAACCAATATGTACAATATTATTATAGAATGTTATTTCTATTATTATAAATAAATATCCTAACAAGTGGTATCGAAGCATTGATTTTGGTAAAGATTTTTTTACCACTATATCTTTCAAACTACAGTGATTTTTTATACAATTTTTTTAGTGGAGTTGTAAAATCAATCAAGGAGTCTATAGAAAAAATATTGAGTTGTGGTGATAATTATTGAGTGAGTTATTACGAGTTTATGATTTTTAATAAAATAGATCTATGAGCTGTAATTTTAAGATTTTTCCTGGTATGTTTATATTTCCAAAAAGCTCATAAAAGTTTAGTTAGGGTCCTTTCTTTGTATTTAGATATTTGAGGCATTTTGTATTCCTAAATTTGCTGGTCAAAATTGGTCAATAGTGAAATATATTCTTATGATACAACACATGTTTTAATTATTTATGGTTACCACTCACTCTAGATAATTTCCTCCAAAAATTGAGAATAAATCTAGAGATAGAAAAAAATCAAATCAATAGCCATGCCTTCTGGATTAGATGATTTTTCTTCAACCATTAATCCCAATCATTCCCTTTATTGTCCACCACCTAAAATTGAAATAAACATACGTGAGAGATGTGAAACAATGGTCACTTTTATCGAGGATAATTTGTTTGCCCCATTTAAAATATCATTGAATGAGGGTTTAGATAGGTTTAAATAGGATCTAATGTCTGAATTAAAGTCTGTAATTAATCCACATCCTACAGTCACTTATACACAGCCAAACCATCCTGGAGGTCACAATCAAGCAAACATAAGACAACCATTCCAAGGGAAAAAATTACACCTAAAAAATATGGATATCTAAAAGTTTAATGGTATGGATGTAAACTCTTGGATAAGTATCATGGAAAAATAATTTAAGATTCACAATAGACCAAGAATGTAAAGGTTGACATAGCCTCACTACATCTAGAATCTAAACCTTATCAATGGTAGCAGTGGATGATGAGTGGTAAGAAAGGGTAGGGGTTTAGTTGGGATGAATTTACTAAGGAATTACTAACCCACTATAAGCAGTTATGGAAGGGAAGTTATTTCACCCAACTAACAAATTTGAAATAAACATGATCCATAGTGGAATATAATGCAAAGCATATGAGATTGGTAATCCAAAATCTAAAAGCAACACCTTATCAGAGACTAGAATTTCACATTAATGGACTAAATGAGTAGATTAAACATGATGTTCATTTTTTGTAACCATGTACAATTAGGAAACCAATGCAATAAACACTACACATTGTGTAATGAAACTCTACTACCAAGAGATTCACACAAGATCAAACATTGGGATGGTGAGATATAAATGTGAATAATATTGTTGATAGAAATATGGTCAACTCTTTTAACCCAAGGAAAATTACCAAGCTCTCTCCTCAATAGGAAGTAGAAAAAAGAGTAAAGGGACTATGTTTTCATTGTGACAATAAATGGTCTAGAGGAAATAAGTGTTATAATGGTGAGAAAAGACTAATGATTATTGAGAATGAGTTTTTGAGGAAGAATTATCTATATAGGAAATAACAATAGAATGGGATCATGTAAAATCTAAGGAGGAAGAAAGGCCTACTATCTCTCTACATGCATTAAATGGGATAAGCACACCACAAACACTCAAACTGGTGGGTTATATTAAGAAGAAGAAAGTGTTGGATTATATAGGGAGTACCCATAACTTCACTGATAGAAA